>OX246749.1:12351569-12369069 GCA_945910005.1 Isoperla grammatica
GGGTATGACGTAGGAAAGTCTAGGTGCGTGGGAACACGTGTGTAATTCGGGGCATTCAACCATGGAAAGGAAGAGGAGGTAGACCTGTGCCAAGGTGTAACGGTGGAAAGAACGACGGAAGACCCGGAGGGAAGGACATGGAGGCCGATCGTGGACCTGGACGAAGGAGCCAAGCCACAACACGGGGTCGGAGTCAACCACCGAGAAGCCAAGGTATAGGGGTTACTACAGCTACCCTCTGGATAGGAAGGTTAAGTCCATCAGACCTAGAATGCCCATAGACAGATTCGCCATAACTCAGCCACGTAGGATAAATGTGTATAGTTTAATAAATTGCGGTTCCTCTATTGTTTGAACCAAAGTCTTATCATTCCTAAACTGCCTGAACTGGTATGTCCCGATCCCTATGATGTGAGAACCACCCCTAGAGCTACGCCCCAGTATTTCTACGGGTCCGTCGACTTGGGAGTCCGTGGGTTCGAGGCCGAGCCGACGGAATTGGATGGATGTCACGGTAGGTTCTCGCTATCTAACATATGGTGGAGGCAGCCGGATCCAATTTGCTTTATGACAAATTGGTTTTATCACAGGACTTAGTTTTGTGACAAATTGTTTTATGATCTAACATATGGTAGAAGCGCCGTTGCAAAACTTAGTTTTGTTGTATTTGGGCTACCCAGGTCAAGCAGTTTTTTTCTTCTCTTCCAAATTCAATTTTTATTTTTTTTAATTATTACATCGTGGCTGTGAGTCTTTGCTAGTCTGTCTACGTGATTCAAGGCTGTTCATTCATCTATCTAGCGCTGTTTGCTGCGTGTGCACTGGCGTCGAGTTTCTATCGGCGCGCTTATCACCTCGACTGGCGGCCATCATACATTCCTTTCGTGTGTATGAGTAACACGGGAGTTTTTTTACTAACGTGTATTGGTGAGTGGTGAACTCCATTAATGAGTGAAGTTCCCTCTGACAGGACTTTGCGTTGGCTGTCGCGTACCTTGGGTATTCCTAGTGCTGGTGGCAGTCTGTCGGAGGGCGAAAGGTTATTGGAGTGGTGCCACAGGCGACAGTTAGAGGAACAGGCAGTTGAGGGTGCAGATTTGTCGGGCATAGGGGGTGAGCTTTTAGATTCTCCCGAGTCGTTGCGGAGTGGGGAAGGGCGGCCTTGTGTTTCTCGTACAGTTCCGTCGCAGAGGGTGGAAGAGGCGATGGCGGGTATGACAGTGGCCCCTGGGATGTTCCGCCCTGGCGTCGAGGGTGCGGAGGAATGGATTGAGCGTTACGAGACAGCGGCAGGAGCCAGTGGCTGGTCTGAGGAACGGATGTTGGTTGGTTTTCCCTGTTTTTTGGAGGGATCGGGATTGAAGTGGTTTCGTACTTTCGATCGACGAACGACAAGGCCAAGGAAACGTCACGAGCGCGACCGAGGCGGACACAGAGAAGGGGATACGACGCCAGGATACCAAGGTAGAGGCACTCCGGCCACACGTCTAGACTAAGTTGCACTGGGTTAAACACGTAGACAGATTCGCCACCACTCAGCCACGGTTAGGATAAATGTCTACTCAATAAATCACGGTTCCTTTATTGTTTGAATCAAGTCTTATCATACCTGTAACCTTAACTGCTTGGACTGGTACGTCCCGATCCCTTAGTTGTGAGAGCCACCCCTAGAGCTACGCCCCAGTACTTCTACGGGACCGTCGACTTTGGAGTCCGTGGGTTCGAGGCTGAGCCGGCGGAATTGGGTAGGTGTCACGGTAGGTTCTCACTATCTAACATATGGTCGCTATCTAACATATCTCGCTATCTAACAATATTAATGTAACTTATGTCTCTAATACGTATCAGATTGGTTCTAAGTTAGTATATTTGTGACCAGACAAAAAGTTACTATAAGATAGCCACCTCACACTTTGCCGTTATTGTGTTTCAGAAAAATATTTTCGAGTAACGCTTGTGCAACTTTGCCAATATTTATCAGATCGCCATAAAATGAACATATTCGTGACCGGTAAAATGTTTGTAAAAATATAGCTATCTCACATTTTGCCACCATTTTGTTTCAGAAAAATAATTTACATTAACTTTGGTGTAACTTTCCAAACGATTTTGCCACAAAACTGTACACATTCAATCCACATCGAGGCTTGTAGATGGTCACAATTTCAAGTTGATCGGGCTTTCCGTTCGACCGCTAACGACAGACAAAACAAACAAAAACAGAACGAAGTGCCATAAAGGAAAAATGGAGACGCTCGCTTCGCTCGCTTGATTATTGTAAATTTATAAAAAGTCAACTCATAGTCGTCCCTTCCTCTAGGGCGCCCGTTGTTGCCAGGTATCAGTTTCATGCATGTTATTTCCCACATAGAACACACGTACGTAGCAACAACGGGCGCCCCTAGGGGTAGGGGACGACTATGAATACGGACCGTCCATATTCTGGTATCGCGAGTGTATTGTGGTTGAAAGATCTGGGAATTGCAAAATAGTGATATTTTTAGGTAGGTTGCGGTATATAAAAGAATTCAGTGACAATCATACAAAAACTTTTGTAGTAGTTTTTTAAATAGTTTTGAAAGAACTTTACATCTAATGGTGTCATTGGGTTCTTCCGAGGTTCAACATTTATTTGTTTATGATTTTTCAAAGTCAGGGGACTCCTATGTGGGCATAGGATTATGACCCAATAATAATTGACAATAGGGAAGGCTCATGAAAAATAAATATTCCTCGAAGTACCTAACAACGAAAGGCCATTATCTAAAAATATAGACTATATAATTTTTATATCTGAGAAGTGTATATTTCCAATTCTATTAGCATTTTAAGTTTGAAATTTGGAACTACCCGCTCAGTAATTGAAAAACGGCTCGTGACGTCATAACTCTTGTCAACAACTGCCTCCTTGAAGTATTCTTAATAATATCAACGATATTAGGTTGGACATTTTACAATATCTAGGATGCAGTGACTTTACAACAATGTCTTTTATACCACTTTTTTTCTTCAGAAAATACATTTTGATACAGTATTTACCAAAACGTGTTTAAAATAATGCAATTATTTAACATATTGTTGTTAATTAATGTTGAGCAGTGTTCATTTACTAACTAGAAATAAACGTTGATTCAGTTTAAGTCTTATGAGAGCAATAATCTACTAAATTGTGGGATTTCAGTACTATTTGTATGATATAAAATGATTGTTTACAGAGTTATGACGTCAGAACCTTTCAATCACGAGCAAGATGGCGCAGGTTCGTTTCTGAGCGTGTTTTGACAGCAATATCTTTGACTTGCTGTTAAAGCGATGTTAATGCACCTTTCGAGCCGAAACCAATTACTTCTGGTTTATTTTATCTTGGGTAACCAGAAAGCAAATACAAAAAATGTGTGAGCCTTCCCTATTGTGTACATATTACTTACTTTATTGTAATTAAGCCCAGTGTAGGGCACAATGCCCTCTTTAGCCTGATGAGTGATGAATGATAATGAGAAAGGGAGAAGGGGAAGCCTGGTAGGTGGATGTAGCCTACTTCCAGTGGCGCGCCGAACCCTTAAATTAGACAGGAGCAATCCCCATATGACCGACCCACCCACCCACCCACCCACCGATCCATCCCCTATTTGGATTACCGCAATCCATGGGTGCCGCCAGAAGTTCCATTTTTTTTTGGGGGGGGGGGGGGGACGTCAAGTGAAATAATATTTTCCATCTGGGTGGAAAAAGGGGGAGGGGGGAAAGCCCCAAATATTTCCCCGCAGGGATTTTTTTTTTAGATTTTCAACACTTTTAACCGATTTTGGGATGTGGGCCTGAATTTAACTACGTACTTTGATAAAGCAGGGTTCCATTTTGATTTGATTAAGGTAATAGTTATAAAATTGTATAAATCAAAAAAAAAAACATACTGTATCTGTATGACACGGAAATCGTCAAAACGTGGAACAATATCGTTTGAGATTGAATGGTAACTGGCCCGTCTGGCTGTGATTGACTAGAGAAACGAAACGTAAAATATATAATAATATGATTTAAATGCAATATAATGGAAGATAAACATAAGAAATTGTAAGCATAAATTGATAGCAAGCTATAGTCAGTGAGCACGCGACGAGCAGGGTGGGGGCCGAGGGGGGCGTGGTCATATAGCCCAAGTCAGTCAGGGCTTCGACTTATATTTGCAAATAACAATACTTATCGGATCGCGTTGAAATTAACATATTCGTGATGGACGAATATTGACCATAGAATTTAAATTATTCGTTATTTTTATTTTTATTTACATACATAATATTAAATAGTGCATCGTGATGACAGAATAGCCAGTTAAAATGTAAAACTCCTGCATTCTAGGGGGAGGGGGCAAGTGCCTACCCTCACGGCGCCCATGTCAATGACTAGCCGTGCTGCTTATTAGACATGATTTGATGACAATTGTATTGTATTGTATTGTATTTATTAGCATCTATTGATCTATGCGATACATTGATATCAGATTTGTCAAATCTTACAATAGGTAATGCTTACAGTTACATGTTAACATGTCAGAAGTCTAAACAGTAAAATTTCAAGCCAAAGTTAGGTGTACATCACAGTTAAAACTAATATTAATAGTAGGTCTGCTCAAGATCTATACTAGAAGAATCAGAAGTAAGAATGTTGAAATAGTCATACTAGCGGTAAGAAAAGGTTAAATGATCATCAAGGCTGTAGAATTGGTGGGTGAGCAGATACTGTTTTAATGAGAACTTGAAGGCACTAAGCGTCTGAACTGATTTTGGTTGTATCAAAATGTGACTTTTTGTATAACCACTAACAAATGTATTTCGTGTTACTTTAGATAAAGAGCGGGTAACAAACTTAAGATCACACTATGTTTAGTTTGGTTCTACCAAATAACATTAAGCAGAATAGGCAACACGCGTACGATTTGTTTTGTTAAACCAAGCACTTTGTTTAATTGTATCAGCTACAAAAAGTATATTAATGCAAGTCCCAAGTAAAAAATACATTTTTAATTGAAGTTTCAACTTTCAACTCGGGGATCTGAAACGCGTACAGGTGGCTGTGACGTCATGATACAGTACACGTGGCGTAACAGACCAATCGCTGAGGCGGTGAGCGTACGCAGACACAAACCATGACGTCAAATCCGGATCCCATCAACATGGCGGCGGCTCGTTTTTCGCGCCCTTTTATTTATCGTTACTAAACCGATTATTTTGAGGCATAGACTGATCCGTTTCTCAAAATTCAAAGACACAAAGTTATTAAATGAGAGACAAGGTATTTAAAAATCGATAAAAATTTTCATACGCGTGTTCCCTATTGGTTATGGCAGTTAATACTAGCTGAAAAAGTGGAATATTTAAAGTCGATCGATGATAACTGCACATGTAATATAAATCATTCAAATTGTATGTACTGCAAGTTGAGATTAAGCTTGTAAATATTGTAGAAAAAAATATGCACCTACCGCTATTAGTTTTTTATTTATTGAGTGTTGAAATGCGTTGGAATATCCTATATTATACATTGTAACTGAACAAAAACCTACACTTTCAATCGTATAACTTTGCGTAGCACCTTCAAAAAGTAATATATTGTAACAAATTTTCGTCTTAAGAGCGAAGGATACCTCTACGTCAAAAACCGCAGAAAATTTTCGTTTTTTAATTATATCTCAAGATTGAAACACAACATCAAAAATCTGAGACACCATAGCGCTGTGGTTTGGTAATCCCTACACACTGAATGATAAATGTATTTAACGTTATCATCAGTATGACTGTGATAACGATTTCCTCAAATTACTAAGGAAACCGTTATCACAGTCATACTGATGATAACCTTAAATATATTTATCATTCAGTGTGTAGGGCTTACCAAACCCCAGCGCTATGGTGTCTCAGATTTTTGATGTTGTGTTTCAATCTTGAGATATAATTAAAAAACGAAAATTTTCTGCGGTTTTTGACGTAGAGGTATCCTTCGCTCTTAAATGTAGATAACTTCATGACTAACATGAATACGTTTGAAAAAGATGATCGAACGCAATCCGTTTACGAGATATTTGCGCTGGTGTGTCAATTTTACCTCAAATCTACTCAAATTAGAAACTATAAATATACTTATTAATAAAAAAAATATATAATTTCAAGACGTTCAGTACTAAATGCTACTCACATGTAATAAATCTTGAAATTCATAATTTAGAATAAAAAAAGTATTTTTTCATGTACATTTAATTTGAATAGTTTAGTTGTTGTATTGAATGGGTAGTTCACTTCATCGATCGACTTTAATATCGGCGAAACAACGTCGGGACATAGTTGTTTTTTTACTTGAGGTGCCTTGATTGGTGCGAGAGTGTACATGTGATGGTTACTCTATTGTTAATTGTTTGCAGTGACCTGTGTGTGTGCTTACACGTTGAGGCAAAAGGCTACTAAAATTTTCGGCCCAGCTGGTTTAAGACGTTTTTCCTTACCTTCATTCACATCATTCCGCGCTACGAGTGAATCGCACTGCTTTTTTACGAACTGATTCGACGACGCGATCGATGAGGCAGAGGACGTTTCAAATTTTGGTTTATTTTTCTTTTAACACGAATCAACAAATCTTTGCCAATCAAGTGTTGGCCCTCTTCCTACCACAAATACACAGGTCCCCATATCTTGCTGACACCTGCCCTTGCTGCACTTTAGACAACAATCATAATGTCACGATTGTTCCTGTATCGGGGAACTTATAACTTCACCTTCTACAAAGAAAGACATAATACACAAAGACCAAGGAGTCGGTGACAGTCGTTCGAAACACTAGGCAGTCCGCCTCTCTCGACAATATTTGAACTGAGCCACTGATTAACTGACTGCGTGTGTCTTGATTGTCTTCCAATCTATGGCAAGTTTTGACATGTAAGGAATTTTGCGACAGGAAATGAATTAATACGTGCGTGATGACGTTTTGGGGCTATCTTCTCCGAAAACGCCGCGTCATGAGAAAAATCACTCCATTAGCGAGAATCGAATAATACCTGAATCCCCAAAACAGCTCCAATAGTTACTTACTATTAATTTTTATTATTATTAATAGTTACTTACCGAGTGGGTAGACTCTAAATGTGAATTTATTTTATTTATTTATTTATTTATTTACTGAACTCGGATAACCTGAATGCATTCCTGATGCCCCCCCTAATAATGAGAGTAATATTTGTAATAAGTAAAACAATTTTCATTACGATCATAATAATAACTCGTAATAAATCAGTCAACAATATGTAAATGTTAGAACTATAAAGCCCCGCATTCACATTTTGAACAAGTAATCCAATCCTTACACCCACCACAAATAACTATTCAGTGACCACATAAATCATGTTCTAGCGTGCTAACCACTGCGCAACGGCAATATACTGGTATGCACTATACTGACTAATGAATTGAATCTTTTAATATTACGTCTTCACAGTTCTATTGTTGATATTTTATATTCGTTAATTAAATACAGCCACGCGTATGTTCAAATTATTAGGCTACTGTTGCACCACCATAGAAATAAAGTGGATTAGAAAGGGTTGTTTCCACTCTAAAGAATTGGAACCCGGGTAGGTGGGTGGGTCGGTGCCCTCCGGGGACCCACCCACCACCCCTTTGGACCAGAAGCAATTGCTCCTGTGCCCATATGGTCAGCGCGCCACTGCACTTCTGTCAAAAAGTAACAAGGGGACCATCGGATTTCCGTCCCATCCGAAAGGACGGTGTAACTTTGACTAGTCATATAGGTTCCTCCACTAACCTGGACTGCCGAGCAGTTGCCAAGAAGAACGAAGCTGTTACACAAGCTTTTGAACCCTCCAATCTGCTCTAACCAACGGTAACTAGTGTTTCAGAGGAAAGTGGTCACCCATCCACCTCCTGAACTAGCCCGATGTTGCTTAACTTCGGTGTTCGCATGGTAACCGGCTAAGCGACCGTGGCTTAACCGTTGGCTATGTGTTTGTAATGCACGTATGAATATTTCACATTTCACGACAAGCTATAAAAAATATTTTATATAAGTTTATAATAATATGATTGTTTTACTTACGGACAATCAGCAAACAGGCGAGGCCCCACAGGGTCAGAAGAACGTTGCTGGACATAACAAGACTGGTAAGATACTCCTTAGATGATATCACAGTGCAGACTGAGAAGGCAGTGAATGTTGGACCGCCAGCCCAGCGTGTATATAGCCAGGCGCTTGATCTAATAATATCTCTCGTAACGAAGAGCCAGGCGTTGCCGTAGGACCTGTAACACAATCTGGCTTTGGCAATACCCAGGGCCAAATTTGGTGCGCAGCTGGACACTGTTGCGCAGTTGCAAAAGTCATTTGCGCAGTTAAGAATTAGTCTTTAAAAGAACTGATAGAATAACAATGTGTTTTATTTTCATTTAATAGGGCTTATTCTCTCTCTCTCTCTCTCTCTCTCTCTCTCTCTCTCTCTCTCTCTCTCTCTCTCTATCATCTTAGTCTATCGTAATGACATGAAATAAATGACAGCGCATCGGCTTGGGATCAGGGACTAAATACGTGAACAAAATAATTTCTTGTATCACCTGCTCATTCACGGAAACCTATACAAAGGATATTATCATTGAGTGGGTTGTGTGCACATTCCACGTTATTATTCAGTTTAGTGGTTTTGTTTCATGAATGTGTTGCCGCGATAGTCCAGCAAGCGTGGAACTATATCTTATTTACCGATGAAATAATTCTTACAGACGCGTTTCAAATATATTGCGTGCGGTAATTATTAACACAACTAGATTATGCCACGTGCGGTATTCGAACCCACGACTTTAAGTGGCATACGCTTAGGACCTGCACCTGGTTGGGACCATATGAGCCACCACAGATGGCTTATAATTATTATCATCTTATAGCATATTAGCTTTGTAATATATAAAGTGTTTTTTTTTTTTTTTTTTTTTATAGTTATATTACCGTGTTCATTTACATTGCTTTGGTTAGTATGCACAAACCTCGAGAATAGGGAATATGCGTCATCTCTTTTTAGCATTTTACTAGATTAGGATTAACTTCCTGAATACAAAAATATTTTATTTTGATGACATAGAATAAAGTTTCATTTATAAAAACGAGCTGAAAGTTTCA
This sequence comes from Isoperla grammatica, assembly GCA_945910005.1. Classification (NCBI taxonomy): domain Eukaryota; kingdom Metazoa; phylum Arthropoda; class Insecta; order Plecoptera; family Perlodidae; genus Isoperla; species Isoperla grammatica. Next base: position 12,360,741 of record OX246749.1, read on the forward strand.
CACATATTTATGGCGGGAAAAACGGGGCATACGTCACTTTCCCTGTATCAGCAATCAACCAATCATAAACTGATAAATAAAATAACGCTTATTTGGAAATTATCATATCTAAAATCATATTAAATCGAATGAATGTCTAGTACGCCTAATAATTAATTTTGAAGCCCAATTTCTATATAAACAATAATACCAAACCTATTTTCATAGAATATCAGTAAATAATGGGTGTTGTTATTCATATAAAGCAGACTTGACAACGGCTTGAGTACAAATTTTGACAAGGTTAGCTTGATGACCTTGAAAATTTGATTGTTTCGTCTAGGAAGCGGTGGCAAAGTCCAAGGAGGTTATATGCAAAGCCATTCATATAAGCAGTGATTTACAAGGATTGTGACGTCACATACCGTTTAAAAATAATAGTGCGGGAAACAGACGATCAAAATCTTTGAACATTTATAGAAGTATAATGAGTTAATTTTAAAACTTTTAAATTAGGTTTCTGATGTCTTCAGATGAATAACAATATATTCCACGTACTTTCAGAGCTGTAAAAAATTCATGCACATTCCCTATTCAAGAAATGTATATACTATTTTATTTTATTTTATAATGATGATTTAATTTATTTATTTTATTGTAATTAAGGCCAGTGTAGGGCACAATGCCCTCTTTAGCCTGATGAGTGATGATTGATGAATGATAATGAGGAAGGAAGGAGGGGAAGCCTGGTACCGGCACGTAGCCTACTCCTGTCGAAAAGTACCAAGGGGACCATCGGCTTTACGTCCCATCCGAAAGGACGGTGTAACTTTCACCAGTCATATAGGTTCCTCCACTAACCTGGACTGCCGAGCAGTTGACGAGAAGAAAGAAGCTGTTACACAAGCTTTCGAACCCTTCAATCTGCTCTAACCAACGGTAACTAGTGTTTCAGAGGTGAGTGGTCACCCATCCACCTCCTGACCTAGCCCGAGGTTGCTTAACTTCGGTGTTCGTATGAATGATGATGGCTGACCCTGCAGATCAGCTGTATTGTAGCTTTGTGGGACGCCCAAAAATTGGAATTATGTTACCCAATTGGGCCGTATGAATAAAACATGAGTAGATGCTCTTGAGTGTGAGCATGAAGTATAAGCTTCTGCTCTAAGTATAAGGTAAGAGTATAAGCATCTGCTCAGTTTCGTATGAATAACCTTTACCTTATACTCCGTAGAAGGTGCTCATGATTTTGAGCAGATGCTCCGATATTTCTCGTCGCGCGACAATTTGAAGCTAGCGTTTTGCGTCCCCCTCCCTCGCCGGCCGGAAGTCCAGCTTACTTCTGAAACCCGGCCCGACCCTGGCACGCTATTTCAGACCCGGGCCCGTACGGCCCGTAGTGAGTAAGCTAGTAAAGCCCGGGCCCGGCCCAGGCCCGCATGAAGTGTAAATTGGCCCCTAAAAGCCCGTTCAACACTGTTGAAGCAGCAAGTTGATTTTTATAGTATTTGGCAAGGAATACGAACGACAGGGTGGGAAAAAATGAGATAAGATGAAACGAAATTAGAAACTATTTGCATGAAATTATGTAACGAAAAGAATTACAACAAAAATATTGTGACCGTAAGTAAATACTATTACGGGTTTCTTTTAAGTTTCGGAAATTTCGGTAAAATAACACTTCTTTTCTTTCATTGCAATTACTGATTGCAAAAAAATTTAGAAGCCAGAAAAATCCCTCCTCGTTCAGTGATATGTAGGCCCAGGCCCGGCCCGGACCCGTCTTAATAAACATATCAAGGCCCGTACCCGTGCAGACCTCTAGTCCAGCTACGTAGTATAGGCGTCATAGCCATGGTTTTATTCCGTAACCGCCATCCACCAAAACCACGGCATTTGCAGCTTGCTCATTTTTCACTCGGATATCGGAGTTTTTCCATATTATTCTACTATCGTGTACTGAGCCGGGCCAGCTTACGTCCACACTAGTAAATATTTCTTTCACATTACACGTAGCTTGCACGTTCAGATTTGCAAACCCCTTCCTATTAACGTACTCATCTCCATGAACAGCTGTTTAAGAATCTTTACATGCTTGCAATCAATAACACCTATAGCCATAGAAAATGTGTATTTATTTTGCCATTGGAGTTTAGCTTCGTCTATGGCATTTTCAGTAGAGGGAAATTTGATCCAAATGTGGGCTTCTTCAATAATATTTCCCATAACTTTACTTCGAGTTTTTGAAACAGTTGATTAATGCACCCCAACCTTTGTCCAAACCCCTTTTGAAACCCTGGATCCGCCCTGTATCTTAGAAAAGTTTTCATTCGGTGCTCTGACGAAAGGGCGCCGCCTCTAGCATCATTGCTTTCACCAAGAAAATAATTAGCAATCAAAGTAAATTTTCTTCATTAAAGTGGAACAAATGTCTAAAATCACTATTGTGAGGAGACACACGAGGATTATGTCCCTTTCCGACACACATTCGGCCATTACTCCACCCAACATCACTGTTGAGTCTGCTACTGACTAGATCCAGTTATTTTGAAGCAGATGCTCAAAATCAGAAGCAAACACTTCACTTTATTCATACAAAATACTCCCAATCGTGAGCATGAGGTGAGAATGTGAGCAGGTGCTCCAACCCCGAGATGAGTCTTGAGCATAAGCTTATGCTCCTATTTTTATTCTTACAAAGCGAAGGTTTTGCTCACATTTCCGCGAGTATAAGGTAATGCTCACTTTTAATCATCCGGCCCAATAAAGAAATGCAACATTAAAAAAACATATATATTATTATTATTATTATTATTATTATTATTATTATTATTATTATTATTATTATTATTATTATTATTATTATTATTATTATTATTATTATTTTTATTATTATTATTATTATTATTATTATTATTATTATTATTATTATTATTATTATTATTATTATTATTATTATTATTATAATTATTATTATTATTTATATTAAATACGGCTTTATATTAAACCACTATGAGGCTATTACGATTGTATATAACTATAAGACAGAACGCAAAGACTAAACTCGCTTGGACTCGAGCCCAGGCCTCCCACTGTCCGAGCAGGCACTCTGCCCACTGAGTTACAGACGGTGAATTAAAATGTGTATTTTTGTTAATCTATTTCGGAGGCTTTCACGGCCGGAGTGTGTATTTTGGTTGTTTGAGGATGCATTGTTTATAACACGTGTAAAGCTAATGCTCCGTGGTCAGAGTGTCCGCCCGGCAAGTGGGGGACCTGAGCTCGATTCCCAACGGGGTGGATTGTGACAATCTGTCTTATAAGCCATATACATTCCGTACACATGATTTATCCACACCCTAACTTTATGCGATCTCTTGAAATAAAATAATAATATTTTTAGTGTTTAAGGTATTATTGCTTAAAATGAAGCTAGAGAAAAAGACAAAAAGTGTGAGAAAAAGTGTCTGAAACCGGGGGGGGGGTGAAATGCACATTTTCATATACCCTTGTTGATTAATACGTGTAGAAGCTAAGAAGCGCATACAAAATTGAAGGTTATTGGGGCCAGGGTATATACTTGATCTCCACTTGCGACGTATACGGATATCAGACATTTGGCGTTTCGACCCATATTGAAATGAGCCTATTGCGGTTGGTTGCGGTTGTGTTGTGTTTATAAATATTTTTACTTTGGATGACTAAAGCGGAGTGCGTTATTGTATGCATTGCATGGTAATTGTGAAGTCGGTTTTTCTCTTCGGGGTGTTGGTCACAAATGTATATCTTAAAAGGGGGGGGGGGTATCGATTCTTTGGGGGTTATGGCACTCCTCCGCATCCCCCCTCCCCCAATGCGACCGCTGGGAGGGTGTAATGTTAGTTGGAAAGGAATAATTAGGTGCACTTATATTGTAATATATTCTAGCATTCGTATTCGGAGCGAGAAAATCCTCTCCTTCTCCCGTCGCCAGAATATTTTCCAAGGGGGGGGGGGGGGGGCAAGACGAAACAACTTTATCCATTATGATATAATGGTGGTCTGGGGAGAGGGGTGAGCCTCCTAGTTAGCTCATTATGATATAATGGTGGTCTGGGGAGAGGGGTGAGCCTCCTAGTTAGCTCCGCAGGGAATGTTTTTATTTTTAAGACCTTTTAACCTATTTTTCGACGTTGTGTTTGTATTATAGATGCAATTAATGGAAACACAGTCATGTACAAAGATATTACAATATTCCCTACGGGGTATTTTCATGTACTTCACGAAAATAAACGTTTCATTGTCATTGATTTAGTGTTGTGATAGTTCCAGTTGCCGGAGGCTTGAAGGCGAAAACAAATTCTGTAACCATAGTTTAAAGTGATTTTCCTGCTACCCGGGTGGGGGGACACATGCCCCCTATGCCCTATGTATGTTGCACAATCACTCACGACGTATTCCATTACGTCTACACTCACGCACACTCACGACACGCGCTCAGCTCTAATACAGATGTGCAATGCCCAGTGAGGCGAGATTGAACACAGCACACATTCTATCTATATCCCAGCCCTGGCCGACCGCAAGAGGGAAACTAACAGAGCTTTCCAAGAAGCTGAATGTTTTACAGACGACCAAGTCATGATAATCATAATCATATTACTATCATTATTATCATCACCATTATCATCATCATCATCATCATCGTCATTATCACTGTCGTTACCATCGTCATAATTATCATTTTCGTTATCATCATCGTTATCATCGTCGTTACCATCGACCTTATCATCGTCGTTATCAATGTCGTTATCATTGTCATTATTATTATTATCATTTTCGTTAACATCATCGTTATCATCACCATTATCATCATCGTTATTATCATCATCATTATTTTCATCGTTATCATCGTCATTATAAATGTCGTTATCATTGTCATTATTATCATTGTCGTTATCATTGTCGTAATTATCATTTTCGTTATCATTGTCATTATTATCATTGTAGATATCATTGCCGTTATCATTGTCGTTATCATTGTCGTTATCATTGTCGTTATCATTGTCATTATTATCAAGGTCGTTAACATCGTCGTTATCATCGTCGTTATCATTGTCCTTATTATCATTGTCGTTAACAGTGTCATTATTATCATTGTCGCTATCATTGTCATAATTATCATTTTCGTTATCATTGTCATTATTATCATTGTCATTATTATCATTGTAGATATCAGTGTCATTATTATCATTGTCGTTATCATTGTCGTTATCAGTGTCATTATTATCAAGGTCGTTAACATCGTCGTTATCATCGTCGTTATCATTGTCCTTATTATCATTGTCGTTAACAGTGTCATTATTATCATTGTCGCTATCATTGTCATAATTATCATTTTCGTTATCATTGTCATTATTATCATTGTAGATATCATTGCCGTTATCATTGTCGTTATCATTGTCGTTATCATTGTCGTTATCATTGTCGTTATCATTGTCGTTATCATTGTCGTTATCATTGTCGTTATCATTGTCATTATTATCAAGGTCGTTAACATCGTCGTTATCATCGTCGTTATCATTGTCCTTATTATCATTGTCGTTAACAGTGTCATTATTATCATTGTCGCTATCATTGTCATTATTATCATTGTCATTATTATCATTGTAGATATCAGTGTCATTATTATCATTGTCGTTATCATTGTCGTTATCATTGTCATAATTATCATTGTCATTATTATCATTGTCGTTATCATTGTCATTATTATCATTGTGGATATCAGTGTCATAATTATTATTGTCATTATTATCATTGTCGTTATCATTGTCATCATTATCATTGTCATAATCATTGTCGTTATCATTGTCATTTGTATAATCGTCGTTATAATCGTCGTTGTCATCGTCGTTTTCATCGTCGTTATCAATGACGTTATCATTATCATTATTATCATTGACGTTATCATTGTCATTATTATCATTGTCGTTATCATTGTCGTTATCTTTGTCGTTACCATTGTCGCTATCATTGTCGTTATCATTGTCGCTATCATTGTCGTTATCATCGTCGTTATCATTGTCGTTATCATTGTCGTTGTCATCGTCGTTTTCATCGTCGTTATCAATGACGTTATCATTATCATTATTATCATTGACGTTATCATTGTAGTTTTCATTATCATTATTATCATTGTCATTATCAATGTAGCTTTCACTGTCGTTATCATCGTCGTTATCATTGTCGTTATCATTGTCGTTATCATTGTCGTTATCATAGTCATTATCATAGTTATTATCATCGTCGTTATCATCGTCGTCATCCCAGTCAGGGCCAACTCTTATTACAGTTATACCTTCATACACTATCCAGTGTCTATAACGATGGATTGAGCTTTAAAAATCCAATATCATTTGACAGCATGTGTTCAATTCAAATTGAAACGCGAATAGTTATGTTTTGAGTTCTAATTTGGGCAAAATATAAATATATCATGCGATAAAGACTATTTACTCTAACTCAAACTATATACTCAGAAATGTTTATCCACATTCATTTGCATACAACCATTGCGATAACAATAGCAAGTGATACACTCATTTATCGAGGATGAAACACAATTTTACAAATAAATTTATAGTAATAAAAGTACTTATTTATTAATCGCGATTAATATTCCAAAACTCTTAAAGGGAACAGGGATACATACGCAACCTACCTTAAACTCTGATACACAACACATGTATGTGTTACATTTATTTATTAAAATGTGGATAATTTTAATGTTAATTGCAGCAGTTCAAGGTAGGTTGCGTACGTATCCCTGATCCCTTTAAGAGTTTTGGAATATTAATCGCAAATAATAAATATGTACTTTTATTACTATGTTCCAACATTTAAATTGAGTATTTTGTAAAACGAGTGAGTAGTGTTATGTAATTATTTATTTATTTGTACAATTGTGTTTCATCCTCGATAAATGAGTGTATCACTTGCTATTGTCATCGCAATGGTTGTATGCAAATGAATGTGGATAAACATTTCTGAGTATTTTGTTAGAGTTGTTAGTCTTTATAGTATGATATATTTATATTTTGCCCGTTTAGAACTCAAACATAACCATTCCCAATTGGATTTCATTTTTCCAATTTTCAATTTGAATTGAACACATGCTGTCAAATGATAAAAGCTAAATCTATTATGGATACTGGATAATGTATGAAAGTATAACCGTTATAAGAGTTCGCTCCTACTGAGATTAGAACCAGGATCCTCCGGCTCCACATATAATGATGTATAATAAAATATGTATTTAGTAGAGGTTTGTTCCCCAGTTGGGGCAAACTTGTAAAATCTTAACATTTTGAACAATTTATTAATTAATAATAGCCTAATTAGTAACATTTATTAACTCATTTATTAATAAATAAATTGAAACGGTAATAGAAAATTCGATGTTGCATTGATTGAGTCATTCATTTATACTATTTTAGTAACGACGATAGATGTAAGAACAGCGTAATGGTGTCAATACACTTATAACGTATTTTAGTATACTAATTAAATAACTAATAACTATGAAACTAATCGGGTTATGATTGTGATTTTAGTCGAACATTAAAGCTGTTTCTGCTAGGTATCACTTGCATGATTATCACGTTGCTAGAATTCTTAGATTCGACGTATATTGAGATTTCAAATTGAGTGATTGTGATTTATATTTTTAATTAATTTAATCATTCAAACGAGAACACATTTCAAACTTTTTGAATAAATTAAATAATTTTTACATACTTGATTAGGTTTATTTGTGAAAATGTACTTCCAAACTTTTAAAATTAATTTTCTATTATTTTTTATTATGTAATTTGATATGCAAATTTAATCAATTTCAACATCTTCGATTTTTATAGACTTTTAGTATGTTAAAAATGATTGTTTCTGAATCCAGTACAAAAAGAACAATTTCTGTTGCAATTTGTTCAAGGTCAACATTGTTTTCTCCTCCTCTAACCCTAGAGCAGCGGTCAGCTCGCGTGTTCTACACTCAAAGTCTTTTCACGTACGTCACGCGCGAACACAAGTCGGCGTGCCCTTGAAGTAGGCTATACGCCCACTCTATTCTTGCACAGCGGCTGAACAACAGTGAAGACCATTTTGTTCAAGCGAGTATCTTTGATTGACTTTTAGCGACTTGGACAGGATTTCCCTGGTTTCGCGGTCGTCGGGCGCTTCTTGGCTAACGACGACCTCCGCCGCTCTCCGGTAGACTCTGGTGTCGTCTAACTGTGGGAATAGAATTGAATAGAACTTTATAGAATAGTTTGGAACTTTATTTTATACAATTGGGTAGAACTTTATAGAATAG
>OX246749.1:12371569-12398324 GCA_945910005.1 Isoperla grammatica
TACATACAAACTCGGTCAAAACTGGCAAAAACATGTTGTACGGACACAGATGTCAAGTATTTCCATGTGTTTACCTTATTAAAATCTACTTAGAACTACTTAATATATCATTGTCCACATCATTTTTTCCAAACCGAACTGTGGATGCTATGGACGGTCGTGGCCGATTTGTACTCATCCCAGCATTCGCTCTTCGTACGGTGGAAACCACGAAAACCACCATCGGGATGGAGAACTTCTTAAAATCTTCATTCTTCTTAGTTCAAAAATTTTCGCACTATCCTACACGTGTTCAAAATTATTGCTTTTTGCATCTCGATGTATATGTTCGATTGGAGACCAATTAGTTTAATACTGTCATGTAGTTTACGTGGAACAATACCATTTGCTGGTATAATTAACGGTACAATAGTTACATTATTCTGCTTCCACAACCTTTTTATTTCAATAGATAACTCCTTATATCGGTTTATCTTTTCCCGCCAAGCTGTCTCTACATTGTGGCATAAAGGGACAGCAACATAAATTAAAATCGTTTCTTGTTTCTTCTTGTCAGTAAATATAATATCCGGTATATTGTGATGTATGGTTTGGTCCGTTATAACTGCCCGGTCGTAATATAATTTGTAGTCTTTACTATCTAATACCTTTTCAGGCTTGTAATTGTAATACGCAGTGGTTGTGTTTATAAGTTTATACTTTATGGCTAATTTTTTGTGTATAATGTTTGCAACTTGGTTTTGCCTATGAAGATAATCTGTTTGACAAAGCATTTTGCACCCAGATACGTACGATATGTTCAATTGTTTCGCCGTTCATATTACATGTTCTACATTTATCATCCACTGTGACGTCTTTCATTATGTACGTTTTGTAATTGTTAGTCTTGATTACTTTATCTTGAATAGCGATCATAAATCCCTCTGTTTCGCTGAAAATGTCCCCGGACGTTAACCATTTGTTCGATGCTACCCTATCGACGTTATCTTCAAGCGTATTATTATTATTATTATTGTTATTATTATTATTGTTATTTTTATTATTATTATTATTGCTGTTATTTATTTATTTATTTATTTATTTTATTTTTATAATGATCTAATCTAATACCTATATGTGATTATTATTCCATCTATTCTATTACGTGTAAGAAATTTTGAAGTATTATTCCAAGAAAAGATGTATCCGTTACATATTAGTATAGTTAAGTATTTTAACAAATAAATATTATGTATCTTTAACAGTTATTTCCTTAGTAAATTACTAATAAATCAAATGTATAATATACAATGTTATATTTAGTGTTCCTATTTTAAAATCAGTTTTTATAACTAATAGGATACGCTTTTCTGTCGTATGCTCAATCCTAAGTCCTTCCAAGAAAGGGTATGCGTCTAATATTAAATATTGTTAGTACTATTACTACGTTTTAATAATTTTTTGTATCTACTTCATATGAATAGCAAGTAAATATAATTATTTTGTATCTCTTACAGGTGAATTGTAAGTAATGTTACTACTTTCTTTGTATGTATTACATGTGAATAGCTTGTAATATTACAACTAATTACTTAGTACTATTACTAACAAGTACTTTGTATTTTCGACCGGTATTTGCTTTGTAAATTTACTAAAGAATACTGGGTATGTTTAACAAAGTTTTTTTATGCATTCTAGTTTCCTAGTTTTTTTTTAGTAATCTTACAGATTATTTTTATCACTGTATGCCATGGTACGCATTCGAATCTAGTTGCTTAGTATGTTGTATTTTGTATAGAAAATGAAAACAATTAGGTAGCAACATTGATTTACTGGTCTAGTAGTCGTCTACGAATAATTTGTTATCGTTTTTAATTTGTGTAGATAATGTGATTTGAAATAGTACTTCCAGTGATGTTATATTTTGTTAATTACGCTATGAACGCATAAAAAGCTCGAGAAGAACAATGCCAATCACATTCTATTGCGGGATTCGAACCTCTGTTCCTTAAAAATTAAAGGTATATGCTACGACCTGCGTCCCAAGCGCATCATCGGACCGCTAAATGAGCTTGTTGTTGAGGAATATTGCGTGAAGAACTCCATAGTATTATGTATACGTGAAAAGTGATATGCATGTCAAGAACCCGATCTCGTGTGTCTCAGAGAATGTTTGCGTATGATACTTGTGTTAGATTTGTATTTATATTTTTAAATATTATGCTGATACGTTCTCCAAATTCCTTTAGAGACAACCGATAGAGGGGGCTCAGCGGTAAAACGCGAGACTCTAATTCGGGATGTCGCCGGTTAGATTCCGGCTACCGGCAGTCCTGAGGTTTTTCCGAGGTTTCCCTCAGTCGTCAAAGCAAATGCTGGGAATGAGTCCTACTGTTAGCCCTCTGACAATCCTTCTCACTATCCTAACACCCTAATAACCTAACTTTAGTCATCTGCAGAGGGGCACATCAGGTAGAGCTGGTGTGCACCCTATAAGGGGTATTCCTACGGAAAAATATTAATTATTTTACAAACAGATGTGCATGTTTACTGATTTTGGCATAGGCTCTCGTTTGCTTACCAGTTGCTTGTTAACATCTTGAAAACATAAAATGCCTAAATTAATAATGTAGTGATATACTGCAACGCATTTGTAAAGAAAACTAACAGTGTATTACCAATCCAATGTACAATAATAATTATACTACTGCTTATTGATAACTTTGTCAGTGTGCAACAAATCGATTACGGTCTCAATGTAAGCTGCTCTAGCTAGAGGCGCAAAACACATAGATCTAGGATATATTATGACTTGCGCTCGTGCGTGTGTGTGTGTGTGTGTATGAGTTTATTTGTTGTAACGTTTACAAAGTTATGCATGTGAGTACCCAAAAATGAATACACAACCGAAATGTGGGCACTTATGTAATTGTTGGGGCTTATACCTCAATTCATAATCTAACAATGATGAAAAGAATAATGCCTACGCAGCTTGTAACAATGAATTATGAATATGGCTACTAATGTATCACATGGTACAACAATAGCAAAATTACAACACACAATAAGCGTTTCTTAAAGTTCGAAACACGGTATCAGCGATAATGTTTACTAATTTACATAAAAAAGCACAACTTTAACACATGCCCCAACCAACTATAAAATACGCGTCTCGCAATTTGTACTTACAAGCACGTAACAATGGAATTATGTATAACACATGGCTCAATCATACGAGAAAACACATTATAATACGCGTCGTAGTTTTTACTTGTAAATTGTAAACACGTTACAATGGAAATATGAAAAAAACGCTAAATTGATTAATTTTTCGTAGGAATACCCGTTATAGGGTGCATACCAGCTTTACCTGATGTGCCCATCTTCAGCTGACTCAACTAGGCTATTAGGGTGTTTGGATAGCTGGGAAGGAATGTCCGAGGGCTATTAGTAGGACTCAATCCCAGCATTCGCCTTTACGACTGAGGATAACCTCGGAAAAACCTTAAGTCAGGACTGCCGGTGGCCGGAATCGAACCGGCGACCTCCCAAAGTAGAGTCCTGCGTCTTACCCCTGAGCCACCTCTATCTTGCTAAAGCGCCGGTGATCACATTTTTTTTCAATTTTCACTACACACGTTTCATGATGGTATTGAAGTAGGTCCAAGCCAAAGATACGTCCGAATATCACACATCTCTAATATGCACCGGTGATCTCGTTGAAACGAAACAGACACTGACAGAGAAAGACGGAGATAGGCAAATCACTTCCCTCTTCCCTCACTCGTAATCGGAGTAGATGTGGCGCGTGCCTCGATCGAGTAGCGAGAACAAAAAAGACTGGACTGTTCCAGCCATAGCCCGACTATCTACAAAAACTAAAAAAACACGCGAAAATGAAGATCGCGGCACGCACAGATCTTGTAAGATCCCGTTTTCTTCCACATATTTAATGTGAGCTGAACAGAAAAAAAATCAGTTTTGTTGTCACAGAAAATACCAATTTCTAAATTTGTTCGTTCTTTTGTACCTGTTTTCAAACCCGAGTAAATAAATATAGTACATTTTAATGTTTATTTCTATAAGTTTTAAGAAGTTTATACAATTCATACAGTTTTCATGATTACAGATTCTTTAATATGTGAGAAAATAGGCCCACAGAGAATAAGATTTACTGGCCTTACAAAAAAAAAACACGCTTACTTCCGATTGTTTTTAGCAGAACTAGAAGGCTAGCCAGAACCCATGTTAAATAGCTCATAGCAAGCCATCCTAAACGCTCACAAAGTTAGAAAACATGATGTGTCACTCATTGTGACAGACACCAACACCCGTCAACAACACAAAACAAACAGTTGATTGTCGTGCCATTTGCGTACCAGCACTGCCAGCCAAAGCACCCCCTCTTCTTGCAGCATGAATTTGGCACGCTTTTACTCAGCAATTATGTTTCTCACCAATATTGTTCAATGTAGTAAAGTAACAGTCATCTTTAAAATCGACGATACTTGCCTCCGTGTAATATTGGCATTGAAAAATATTTGTTACTTCCTTCATTCGCATGGGTTTATGCTTTGAACTGAAATCGAGTTATACACACGGTATATTCGAGGTAATTCAAGCTATACCCTCTGATCGTAAGTACCTTCGATCAGAGATTCAAATCTTACTTACTAATCATGATGACCTGCCATTACAATCATTTTTAGCCACCAAACATAATGGCTTTTTACTTGTTAAAAAATTAATGTATTCTTAATTTTTCCCACTGATAAAATATAACAATACTTCATCTTTTGATGCAAGAGTAAGGAAGTTTCCCATTGAGTCTTTTTTTCAACTTTTGTATAAACATCTTTTTATACAATTTCTCTAAAAAGTTCGATTCTATATAGCCTACATCTTAATTTCCATTTTTCATAAGCTCACGACCCCATTTTGATTCCTCGCGACCCCGCCAGGGCCGCGAACCATAGTTTGAGTTTGAGATGCCCAGAGTAGAGGTCTGCACTGTCCGAGGCACGGGCCTAAATATAGAGGCCCGGCCCAGCCCGGGCCCAGTATTTCAGGCCCAGGCCCGTACCGGCCCGTACTGAGTAAGCTAATCAAAGCCTGGGCCCGGCCCATAAAAGCCCATTCAACTGTTAAAACAACAAATTAATTTTCGTAATATTTGGATCTGATTCGGATGTGGCTTTATTCTTCATTATCATCTTTCTCATCTTCATTATCACCCGCTCATCGTCTCGATTAGCCATCGTTGCATAAATATGAGACGTTAAGCCCCATTAATCAATCAATCAAGGAATACGAACGACAGGGTGGGAATGAAAAGAAAATTCGATGAAACGATATTAGTAACTATTGCCAGTGACAGTATAAGTAACGAGAAGAATTTCAACACAAATTTTGTGACCGGAAGTTAATATTTTTTCGGGAAACTAAATGTTTGGTTTGTTTCAGGAATTTTGGTAAAAGAGCATTAATTTTCTTTCATTGCAGTACAGATTACAAAAAATGACAGGCAAAATTAAAAAAGCCCGAAAAAATCCCTCCTCGTTCACTGATAGGCAGGCCCAGGCCCGTCTTATTAAACTTATCAAGACCCGTGCCCGGCCTGCGGGCGAAGTCCGTACCCGTGCAAGACCCGTGCAGACCTCTAGCCCATGAGTCCTAGCGGCTGCCTGTTCGAGTGTCTCTGTGTAGAGAGCGAAGGGTGATGGGCGATTCAGAATCGATTTAATCGAAAAATCGATTATCTATCAAAAATAATCGATTTTAAAGATCGATTCAAGTCCTTTCGATTAATCGGTTGAATCGATTAAGTATTCTTTTACATTTAAACTCCGTTTTCGGTCCGCGAAAAAGCGGATATGGACGAAATAAGTTCTCACTGACGACTAGGTTCTTAAACAATACAATTATATAGGCCGTATGCACCCTAGGCCTAATATAAAAACAGCTCTTTCTCTCATCCCATCACTTCAAACAGCCTGTTTTTTCAACTTTTCAGGGTGTATGTTAACAATTTAAGGTTATGTGACCTAAGAAAGTCAGAAACTAGGCTGGACACCAATGCTGGACACCTTAAAAAATGGTATATACCGATAATAACGGAAAATCGCCCTCTTAAATCGATTAATCGATTAATCGATTTATTTCGACCGATTAATCGTCTGGATCGATTCAGTACTCTAAAAAATCGAATCGAATCGTGAATCGATTCTTTGATAAAAAGTGCCCATCACTCTGCGAAGCTTGGTCGTGAAGCACTTTTTGGGGGGGGGCTAAGGGGGGAAGTACGCGAGCTGGCAGGCGTACGACTATGCAGATTACGTTTCCCAGGCTGTTCCTAAGATGGCGTACAATTCTGTTGCGGAAAAAAGTAACGCATTCATCTACAATCATTGCGAAAAGCTAATGTAGACCAACGATGGAAATCCATGGTAGCTAAGTAAGTAAACAAGTGAAAACAAATCGCTCTGGCACCAACAATGGTTTAGCTAGTGGGCTTATTCCTGCCTCCAAATTCCAATGCAGAAGGTGCAGGGTTTGATTCCCGGTTCACGTTACATTTTTCTAAATTTCTTTATTTTATTTATTTTAAAAGTTATCTATCTATATTATATCTATCTATCTATCTATCTATCTATCTATCTATCTATCTATCTATCTATCTATCTATCTATCTATCTATCTATCTATCTATCTATCTATCTATCTATCTATCTATCTATCTATCTATCTATCTATCTATCTATCTATCTATCTATCTATCTATCTATCTATCTATCTATCTATCTATCTATCTATCTATCTATCTATCTATCTATCTATCTATCTATCTATCTATCTATCTATCTATCTATCTATCTATCTATCTATCTATCTATCTATCTATCTATCTATCTATCTATCTATCTATCTATCTATCTATCTATCTATCTATCTATCTATCTATCTATCTATCTATCTATCTATCTATCTATCTATCTATCTATCTATCTATCTATCTATCTATCTATCTATCTATCTATCTATCTATCTATCTATCTATCTATCTATCTATCTATCTATCTATCTATCTATCTATCTATCTATCTATCTATCTATCTATCTATCTATCTATCTATCTATCTATCTATCTATCTATCTATCTATCTATCTATCTATCTATCTATCTATCTATCTATCTATCTATCTATCTATCTATCTATCTATCTATCTATCTATCTATCTATCTATCTATCTATCTATCTATCTATCTATCTATCTATCTATCTATCTATCTATCTATCTATCTATCTATCTATCTATCTATCTATCTATCTATCTATCTATCTATCTATCTATCTATCTATCTATCTATCTATCTATCTATCTATCTATCTATCTATCTATCTATCTATCTATCTATCTATCTATCTATCTATCTATCTATCCATCCATCCATCCATCCATCCATCCATCCATCCATCCATCCATCCATCCATCCATCCATCCATCCATCCATCCATCCATCCATCCATCCATCCATCCATCCATCCATCCATCCATCCATCCATCCATCCATCCATCCATCCATCCATCCATCCATCCATCCATCCATCCATCCATCCATCCATCCATCCATCCATCCATCCATCCATCTATCTATCTATCTATCTATCTATCTATCTATCTATCTATCTATCTATCTATCTATCTATCTATCTATCTATCTATCTATCTATCTATCTATCTATCTATCTATCTATCTATCTATCTATCTATCTATCTATCTATCTATCTATCTATCTATCTATCTATCTATCTATCTATCTATCTATCTATCTATCTATCTATATATCTTATTGTAAATCGAACGAAACAATGTTCTCATCTTTAACTCTAAAACTCATTGAGATAGCGCCCATAATATGGTCGACAAATTGGGAGTTAGTGTGGCTGAACGCGTCAGGCTCGCTTTCGTTGCATGTGCGGAACCAATAGCCCATACAAATACAAATCGATTGCGACATTCTTCAATGAATTCTGAGGAATAACTGGTTGAGTATTGATCGATTAAATTGAATGTCTATTGTTAAAGATTTACATTATTTCGGTAATTATTTTCCTTTGTCGCACCCCATTGAAACGCGTGCAAATTTTTTTCGAAATAGAATTCGTTATTCTAAAGCGAATGAAAGAAGGTTCCAATCTTAATTTCTCAAACTCCTTGAGATAGAGCCTATTATATGGTCGACCAATAAGAAGTCAGTGTGGTTGAACGCGGCGCACTCGCTCTCGTTGTATGTGTGGATCCAATAGCTCTTACAATTACAAATCGATTGCGACCTTTGGTTTAACTCTGGATGAATAACTGGTCGAGCTATGATCGATTTTATACACGTAAATTTCCTCAGACGAGAATAATATTTTGGTTTGAAAACACAGCTCAAGGGTCGGGGTAGGCAAGTAATAGGTTGAGTAGCTTCTTATGACAATATCATTCCAATACATACGGCTGTATCTCCCGATTGGAAGCACGGATCGGACTGATTTTGCAAAATCGTATAAAGTGAGTGAATTCGGTTACAGAGATGTTTTCATTTTCTCTCTAGCAATAATAATTTTAATACAATTAATTGTTAAAATGAATACATTATCTGCTCGTTGACGGGCGTACCAAGAGGGTGAGATCAAAATGTTTCAAACAAACCCATTCCCAATTAGGTACATCACCAAGTGTATTTAGTTTGTGCAACGCCAAAAACGACGCCTTGACCCCTAGCGTCGTGGCGTCCCGGTAATTTCTATCGGAAATCATTCGTGTTTACTACAATTTCATCGACGGTTGTAGATAGATAACGGATGTGAAAACCGTTTTTGAATCGGACTTACCGTTGCACTATAATAAAAATGAACAGGTTTGGAATTGAGAAATTCTAGCAACCCGTTAACGAACGTACAGAGAGGTTTAGAGAAAAATGTTTCAAACAAAACCATTTTCAATTAAGTACATCACTAGGTGTATTTAGTTTTTGCAACGCCAAAAACGACGCCTCGACCCCTAGCGTTGTGGCGTCCCGGCGATTTCGATGGAAATCATTTTATGTAACAACAATTACATCGGCGATGGTGTGAGGATAACGAATGTAAAACCGTTTATACATCAGACGAACCGTTGCACTACAATGAAAATAAACAGGTTTGGAATTGAGAAATTTTAGTTAACGTAATATTGTATCAGACAGTCGCTCCATCGACGCCCGATGTATGTACTTGTACGTCCATATTGGTTGTGGTACATTAAATATAGATATTATTCAAACTACATGCCTAAGTTAATTATCTGAATGTGAGAAATCGATACCAGTAGTCTAGTCTTGGTTTGTTTGTAATTGACACCTCAACCTCAAAGACGCAACTGTTTTAGTACAGAAATTGTTATATGGTAATTTTATAAAATAATAGTTTTATTTAAAAGTGAACAGCTAGTTGCATTTTAATTCACATGAGTCCATCTGTTATTAGAGGTGTTTCGATCGTAGTTCGCGACCGAGTCGACCTTTCTGTCGGTTTGTCGGCAAGGTTACTCAAGGTCACACCCAATACGTTGCTTGAAATGTTGTCTCTAAGCTCGAGGTACGTGTGTGAATTGTGTGAAAAATCACCATTAGGTACTCGATATTCTGGGGACTTAAATCGTATCGCTGTGCTATTTTTAGAACCAGTGTTGAGACATTTCTTTCACAACGTTGCAATGCATTTAAAAGGATAATTGAACTCCGACTTGGCTAGCTCGAGTCAGTTTCTAAATACCGTGTGTATTACACACTAACTCTCTATACGGGGACTTTTCATACAAACACACTCGGACGATACAAAAGGTTAAAAGTAAGCACTAAGCAGTAGTTAGTTGAGAGAGATTGATTGATGGATTGGTTGATTGACTGATTGGTTGCTTGATTGAGCAATTCATTAAAGGTCCTTATTAAGGCGTAGTTAAGCCAGTTGGGCGTTGTAAGTAAAAATAATGAGAAATGGTGTTACAAAAATCCGAATTTTGTTTGTTTTGAAAAATACAAATTTCGCGTTTTTCGCTATCAACATTTTTGACTACCCCTAGTTATAAGTACAAATTTGTGATGTTTTTATCTTAAAAACTTACAACTTACACACTAACAAAATTCTATTCTATTTTCTATTCCATGCGTTCATCAAGCCCATTGACTATATTTATTTTCGGCTGGCAATAAGGGTAGCGCAGTCACATTTATAGAATCAGTGCACTCCGCCATAATTGGTTTATCCTACTGATTGATTAATTGATTGATACTTTGGCTTAACGTCTCATATTTTTGCAACGAGGCTAATCGAGACAATGAGTGGGTGAATTATGAAGATAATGGGGAGATGTTAAGAGGTAAAGGGCCAGTTTGACTTTAAAAATAATATTTATGAATTTTTGTATAGTATAAATTTAAATTGTCATGATGATCATCTTTATTGCTTCCGGATCACATAACCGAAGCATAAATAGGCTTCTGGAGCACTAAAGTAGCATCGGAAAGATAACAAGTGGATAATTTCAGAAAATGTTCTAGACAGTCTCATAATACTTCGGTAAAAATGATTCACAAAAGCCATGTCGGAACTCCAAAAAATTATCAAACAACACATTTTGATTTTTTAGGCTGATGGATGTTTATTGTAATTATTTTGGAAGATTCACATTCACTGGTTCGGTAGTCTGGACTGAATGTTTTACTAAGGTTTTCCTCAATCAATTAAATAGAAAATCTTCTGATTGATTTTATCGAATGACCTTCCCCCCTAACACAATTCTTCTACCATATCCATCTGGGTGGCTACCTCAGAAGCTGTCCCTGGATAGGGTTTTCGAAAAACTCTTATCATAAAAAGAGGATAATAAAATATATACACGAGATTTCATTTAACGAGAATCGGTCACCAACGTTGAAGAACCCAACTCATCTGAACGAAGTATGATCAAAAACCAGATCTTTATCTGAGTTCAAAGAAACGTTATTTATATGAACAATAAGGTGTTCAATTTCCTAGATAGCTGTTATTTTATCAAACTTTTATGCTCTGTTTAGAGTAAGAAATAATGCAATTCGTAAGAGATCTTTTATCATATCGGGCTTTAATAATAATAGATTGAAATCTTGTTATAATAATTTGAAAGAGTATGCCTACTTGTGCAACTTACCCCCCTTCTATCGTTTTATTACCTCTAATTACATCGATCTACCCTTTGAGACAAATGGTTTACATTTTGCAGATACCATGCTACAAAAAATACATTTTGACGTAAATGTTAAAAGGGAAAATGATAATTGATTATCTACACTAAACCGACGAGGATATTCATTCGCAACGTCGTATCCTTCGGGGAAAGGGACTTAATTAGTTAATTTTAAAGGTTAAGGAGTTAAGCAAGTGGGCATTAGAAAACTGCACTTAATTTCTAGGTTATACCTTTGCTAAAAACACAAAACATCTACGAGTTTTTTATGTTGCGCCTGGCTTCACCAAAACATTGTTATTCCACATGATAAAACATTTGATAATAATTGCAATTTGCCGTTTGCGGCAACCAAATGCAAGCAATTATGATTTTCACATCATCATTTAAATTTGATGCAGAAAATTTGTAATTTGTTGATAGGATGAAGAAATTGTGTGGTTATTAAGCGAGCGAAGCGAGCGCTCCATTAGACTTTTATGGCACTCGTTCTGTTTGATTGTTTTTTATATATATATATATATATATATATATATATATATATATATATATATATATATATATATATATGTGTGTGTGTCTCGCGATAGCAGTCGAATGGAAAGTCCAATCAAGTTGAAATTTGGATCATCTACAAGCCTTGATGTGGATTGAAGGTGTATAGTTTTGTGGCAAATTCTTTCGAAAACTTACAAAGTTACACCATAGTAACAAGGTGCCGGAGGGGGGGGGGGGGGGGGTTCCCCACCGAGTGTGTTCGAAAAATAATCACACCACTTTCTTATATGATTGGTTGTTATTTGCTGTTTTTATGTAAGCCGATAACAGTCTAACAGATGTGTACTATCTGCTATAATATTTGCATGTTATGAATTTTTACACTCTATACTGTCTCCACTCTACAGTCTACACAAACAATAAAAACATACAGCTATATTATTCGTGCAATATATAGGCGGACGGCTGTCTTATTTGCTGTAAGTTTTAGATGTCTGCTATTTCTTTACTTTGTGCTTGGAAAATAAGAGTTGTATTTAATATGTTTAATAATATTAATGTACTTGTACTACTCGTATGTTTTTTTTTTATGTCACAAAAATACAAAAAGTAGAAGCAGAAACAGTGGGGGATCTAGACCGCAGTATTTTCTGGGAGGTTGGATACTTGTGTTGATGATGTAAATAATGGGGCGGGGGAAACAGCCACAGGCGAAAGAAAAATTCTGTGAAATGCACTGCACAAGTTCCCGGAAAATGACAAGATTAATCAAATATTCAATCAAAAGAAATTTTAAGAGTTGATGTTAGTAGGTACTAAACTAAAACCATTATACATTTTGAGTTGTTGGGGGGGGGGGGGGGGGATGGGGGGCGCAATCCGCTATTAACCCTTTGTATCAGTGACGTAGATGGTTTAATGATTATGCACCTTTGGTACGACAATCATAGATGGGAAGTGGCGTAGAGCAGTCCCTGTTCCCCCACCCCCCACCCCCCCCCCCCCAAAAAAAAAACACCCTGTGACAAATTACAAAAAGTCATAAAAATGACACTGCTTTTTTAAAATGAATTATTTGCTACATTATTCCTCGAAAATTGACGCAGAAAGGTTTCTCATCGCTCCAAAGTGTAAATATAACGTGACCTTGACGCGACTGTGTGCTTATTGCTTGCCACGCGCGGGCATACACACACGAGGTAAATTTTTAGCAGATTCTGGGGACCGGGGTGGCATCAGTCGGAAATCCGCGTTCTTTGTCCATTAGTCGTGTTTTAGCAGTCTATCACAAATGTGGTGCTTTGCTCTCCGTACTTTCAGTGATATCTATCGAATAACTACATTTTAGGCCTATATCTTGTGTTAGTGAACTGTGTAGTGTGTGTCGTGAGTTGTATTAGTTGTTGTGTAGTATAGATTGTAAGCTTAGACATACATGAAGAAGCGAAGAGGCCGATAAGGTAAGACGCATGTCTTTGGTATTGTGGGAGTTAATTAGCAGTCAAGAAGAAACTGATCTCAAATGATATTTCGCCAACAAAATCCACCATATTATTGTCGGCACGGTGATTCTAGTGTATTGGCACCGGGCGGCGACTTCGGGGGTGCAGAAAAGCTAAATCCCCTACGACAAATATTTGTGTGGGGTTGGATCATATCAGCCTAGCTTATACCCACCCACCCCGGTAGCG
Organism: Isoperla grammatica; assembly: GCA_945910005.1. Lineage (NCBI taxonomy): Eukaryota > Metazoa > Arthropoda > Insecta > Plecoptera > Perlodidae > Isoperla > Isoperla grammatica. Next base: position 12,384,992 of record OX246749.1, read on the forward strand.
TAATCAGGAGATTCATGAGAGCCTCATACCTCATACTCTCAAGCTTTCAGCCAGTACATCCTAGCGCAAGGTTTAATAATTCGGACTGTCGAGACGCTTTGGGCACAGATAACTAATCTTTGGGTATTGATCAGGGGTTAATTTGAGCCGGAACGCACCGGAACGCAGTTCCGATTCCTTTTCCGAAACCAGAATGCGCGTTCCGGTATTATTTCGTAACGTAGGTTACTCCTTAAAAACTCGTGCATTAATTCGTATCTCTGAAAATTTCACAAATGTTTTTTTTATTTGTTGGTATGAATGCAAGTTATTCAAGTTTATGAATTACCCCTAGGTAGCCAGACCCAAATACAACACAATAAACTTCTGACTGACCACTGACACTAAACAGATAATTAATTAATAATTACGTATTATATTATCTGTGTTCACAATGTATAAATGTGGGTGGGGTTGGTGCCAAATTATATTTGACAAACAAAATATGCGTTCCAGTTCGTATTCAATTAAAAATTACGCCCCTGGTATTGATACACATTTTTTGTGCTTATACCGTCTAAATTATTACATAAACACAAACATAATATAAAGAGTTATTTAAAAATAAATTAAAATAAATAAATACACTATTTGTCGTTTCGTATAGGATCACCTGGCTTTTTTTAAATAAACAATATATGTATGCATTCCATTAATATTGCCCAATGTAAAGAAGCCCCCACTCCCAGATGCGTACAGAGTATTCTGTGTGAAGAGGTCCCCATATCAAACATTCACTCGCGAATGCCATGAAACGTTCTTGCTCTCAAAGACGACAACGAGACAAGCGATACCCACAGCGTTGCCGCGTTGCAAGTACTTGCAACAAGGCATTGCACTCAACACTCGCACTGTCTCCAGGCAACTGATCTGAATCATGATCGTGTGTATTCTAATAAGACAATATGTACAGAGTGTGAGGACTTTCACCAAAACAACCCAATAATGACACTACAAAAAGCATATTACGCGCGTAAACAATATCTTTCACCGGCTATTTTTTTAATTTTTTTTTATAAATATGCAGCAAACGATCATCAAAGGCCGACTAACTGGCAAACAAATTTATTTTTTTGAATGGACATATTGTAACTTTTCAACACTGTTTATTAGATAAGAACCTGCCCAGGAAAAATTAATGTCCATCTTCAGGTGACCATAACTATAGGTATTGTGGTATTTGAAATGGTTGGGGAGAATACGTGGTCCGATGTCTGTTAGTATACGATTCAATCCAAGCATTCGCCTAGTGACTGAGGAAAACGTCGGAAAACCCTTCAGTCAGAATTGCGGGTAGGGTAAGTCAGAGTAGCGGGTGTCAAAACGGCGTCCTCCGGAATAAGAGCCTCGTGTACTATTACTGAGCCATCTCTTTCAGTTCAACTTGGTCTACCGGTTCATCGCGAATTAGATGGTATGCATGGGGGGGGTGGGGGGGAGGCAAAGCAATCACGAAAAGAGTGTCATACACATCCACCCCGATTACAAAGTAGGTTCAAGTTCTTTTGACATTATAATCAAGAACAAAAATGTTATGATAAAAACGTAGGCAATATATAAACACAATAGATAGAGGGGATTCATATCCAAAATTACCGTGTCATCTATGCAGTGGTGTCCAACCCGTGGTCCGCGAGTGTCTTGTCAGTAGGACAGTGGCCCTCGACTCATTATTGGAAATAAGAAATATTAATGAAATGTACAATTGTTAATACAATTGTTGTTGTTGTTGTTGTTGTTGTTGCTGTTGGCTTGTTTTTTACAACATATTTCTAATATAATTATAATTTTTAAACCCACACATTGGGAGTTTCAGCGGACGCATTGAATTTACTGTTGCAATCCCATAAAGACTGTTTTCGGTTATCGTAGTGTAGTGGATTAGACGAATCATTCGGGGTTTTGTGATGGAAGCGTGCATTTTTTATCAAATACTCAGAAACTAAGAGGAGGCCTATAAAAGTCTACTGGTTTAGGGGCTGCGAGGGGAAAATAATAAGGGGTGAGTGTGAATAGTTAGAGACCTGTTAATTTCCAGTAGATGTTGAATTTTTGTAATTTAATCTGTATAACATTAAGATATGCGTGACTGTGTGTACAACACCCATAGATGCATAACAAAAACGCGCACTATATAGGCCTATGAAGCAATAATTTGAAGTTCAAAACCATCATATAAAGACATACTAGAAAAAGTAAAACAACAATTTTTTATGATTAGAAAATTTTAATGGATTCATACGTTAAATTAAAACCGTTCAAAATGTGAGCTTGTGTGAGTATGGGCATTGTTCCGTAACCCAACTCTGGCTATCTACTTTTTATTCAGCCGCAGATTGCAGTCAATAGCACAGATAATGCACTACTGTGCTCAAACGAAATTAAGACCTTCTACTGGTATCGATTCAAATAGTACATATTTAGGCGGAATTTACTCAAATAAATAGCAATTTGTGAACCGTATTGTCGTGTAGTCAATCAATCCACTTGTATTGTAACTCTAGATATATTTTAATACATTTTAACAATGGTAAGCTGTGTTATACACAAATCGTTTTAGACTAGTGTGTGCTTATTGTACTACAGTGCCTACAAATATTTCGCGTTCTTTAGTATGTGCAACAAGTAATCTGATATAAACGATGTTTGCATTCAACCAAGGAAAATTAAAGTGTGTTTGTACACTACGAACAATGTGCTTCCAAATGCATTGTGCCCTTGATGAACCGACAGATCATCATAGTTACTACTATGAAATAATACATGAATCCATCAATACCCCCCTCCCACATAACGCCATTCCACTCCACCGCCCCCGTCATTGGGTTTAAAATATATTTTAAACCCAATGCCCCCGTCCTTCCACCCCGCCCGCATGCATCCAGTCTAAACCTTACAGACTATAGTTGTTAATTGCACTGTGCAATGCACTGTGATGGGTTCGTTTTTAAATATGAAAGTGAGACAAACCTCTCTAAAACTACATGATTATATGTACGTATGGAAAAAGAAACTTAAAAAGCGTAGATTCGTTCCGTTTTGAAGGGTTGGTTCCTCAGTTTTCTTTATTCGAGTCAATTACAATCGTGAAGCATCTACTGCCGATAGATAACAAAACCACCGATACAAGCAAATGCTGTAAGCACTACATTGTTGTAGTACTAAAACTCGGATTCAATAAACCACTTGATTTGATTTTATTTCATTTCTCAATTATTTTTTCTTGTACTTGATTTTTATTTTATATAGTACAGTAGTTTGTTTTGTTTTTGTTTATATTGTTATTTATGATTTCATTATTATGAATTGTTTGCATAGCCTAGTTTTGTTTAAAGACTTCCTTTGTAAATCAGTTTTTATAACTGAATAGGGCACTATAGCAACACCAAAAGACAGCAATGAAACAAATGAATTGAATCGATGGACAAACAACAAGCTGTCAAAAATAATTTCTTCTGATTTTGAAAAAACAAAACAAAAAACAAACAAATACACATACAAAACTTTCACTTAATCGTTGTCTATATCATCAAAAGTTTTAAATGGCGAGCAGTTACTATTGCTACACTTGTTTTTATTTATATGGTTGCAATTTCATTATTTTGACAGCTGATGGTTTGTCAATCAGTTCAATTCATTTGTTCCATTGTTGTCTTTTGGTGTTGCTAGTGCCCTATAGGATAGACATTAAATAAATTAATAAATAAACAATTAAATCATAATTTTTTTCAACGCAAAATAAAACTACCACGAGCGCAACTATGTTGTCTGTATTTTGTGTCTGTATTTTGGCTTTGGCTCAGGGTTGAAATAAAATGTCAACAGTATAAAGCTAAAGAAAACGTTACGATTTCCATAAAAATAAAATGTGTAGCCTATATGAATTTGTGTGGCCAGTGCCGTATTTTCTTGTTACAAGGGGGGGGGGGGGGGGTGACCACTAACTACTAAGTGTGGTCGAAAAATAATCACTTTCTTATAGAATTGGTGGTTGTTTTGGTGTAAGCCAATAACAGTCTAACAGATGTATACTATCAGTATCTGCTATACTATCTGCATATTATGAACTTTTACACACTCTACTGTCTTCAGTCTACACGAACAATAAAAGCACACATTCATATTATTCGTGCAATGTACAGTCGGACGTCTGTCTTGTTTCCGGTAAGTTTTAGATAATATGTTTATTCCTTTACTTTTTGCTTAGAAAATAATAAGAGTTTTCCATAAATATGTTCACTAAAATTAATGTACTATACAAGTGTGTTTTTTGGATGTCACAAAAACCCAAGAAGTAGAAGCAGAAACAGTGGCGGATCTAGACCCCATGACGTAAATAATGGGGCGGGGGCAGCCGCTAGAGGAGAAAGAAAAATTCTGGGACATTCACTGCACAAGTTCCCGGAAGATGACTTAAGATTATTAAATATTCATTCAAACGGAATTCTAAGTGTTGTAATGGTAACCAGCGTTCCCGACCACACCTCCACAGCCACCTATATTGTTTGTATTGAGTTTTGATCGACTAACATATCTTTGTTGTAACTTCTTTGTTATTCATTGTTGTGGTATTATTCCTGGAGAGGACTTCACTTGTTTGGCTGCTTCTGTACGGGTGATCTGATTGTGATCTTGTGAGTTTAATAATAAAGAAAGGAAGTCGAATAGTAAGTTTGTTTTGATTTAGTGAACTGCGTTCATATATAATTATCATACCAAACCATTTCGGAACTGTGTTCCAATCACGGTTGTGATATTACCGTGTTCTATCGTGAACTGTGTTCCGATATCGTGTTGCCGTATACTGTGCCAATTCGGAACTGTGTTTCGAGTGTTCGTGCTGTACCATTTCGTGAGCTGCATCCGTTGCTCCACATAACTGTCGGGACTGTGTTCCGACGGGAGGACGATCGCCACGACAGCGCCAACTACAGTCCGGCATCTGGATTTCTCCTGGACTCCCGTCAACGGGCCAACGGAATAACCTCTTCAATGGATGAGTACACCCATTTGGGGAATACATATGTATTGTATGTCTCTAGCGTTTACGTTAACTGTGTGAGTGTTTAGCCTACGATATAGGCTTAAGAATATATATATAAGTGAACTCCTATTCCTCCACCAGTCAGGATTCCGACACCCCGGCTATTTTAGCCACATCACATCTGGCGCCCAACGTGCTCTTGGCTGTAGATAGAGGAGGGAGTGCAAACCCAACACTTCGTACTGACTATAGTATAGGAGTGCATGGTAAAAACACGCTCTGGGAGTGGAGTTGATGTTATACCATTAAAAGACGGACCTAGTACCAATATGGCAGACGCAGACAACCTAGCGGCGTTAATAGAGTCCTTAAGGACTGACGTCCAAGGATTCCGACAGGATACCGTTAGCCAGACCCAACAACTAGTAAAACAATTCGGTACGTTGAAATCGGATTGCACTGAGCAAATACAGTCAATTCGCGGCGAGGTTACTAACTCCTGCAATACCCTCACATCGTCGGTAACAACACTGAAAAACTCGGTACAACTTCTCTCAGAGAAAGTGGCGACGCTCGAAACGCAACCAACCCAACAGGAACAACATCAACATGCGGTAGCACCTTTGATTTGGGGGGCAGAGCTAAGATCCTCGTCATATTTACCACTTTTCGATGGGGATGGTAAAACCCATCCGGTTACGTTCATCAAAGAACTTGAAAATTATTTCGAATTATCAAGAGCGCCCCAACAATTTCAAGTTAGATTAGCTACTGGCCAACTACGAAGCTCAGCCCGCCGCTGGGGCGAAGTTTACGCGGACCGTTTTACGTCATTTTCCGATTTCAGGCGCGCATTCTTGAATGAATACTGGGGGGCGGCTCAACAACGCAACGTGCGTTATGAGTTGTATCACGGTACGTGCCCGCGCCAATATGACACCGCGATGGCGGACTACTTTCTGATAATACTCGCAAAAGCAAGGTATCTGACACCCACCATACCTGACGAAGTTGTAATTGATGCAATTACCGACCATTTCCGTCCGGAAATAGCTGCTACACTACTAGCTGCAGGGAAGAATACCGTTGACGAAACTTTAAAACTTCTACACCGTTTAGACGAGGCACACAAGCGTAAACCGACCGGCGACTCATTCACCCCTAGACAATCGCAAGCACATGCGGATTCTAAGACAAGTTATAGCGATAAAGGGGCAACTAACTATAACTGGCGGCACCAATCGGGTTCCAGTAACCGGGACAGCCACGGGGATAAGAAATCAACCTCAACCTTTCCCACAACGGGATCAAACCAATCGCGACCGACTGGGAACCAGTGGCGTACCGAGCATACCCATCGCGACAGTAATATGCAACGAGGAAACCATCGCAATCGCGAACAAACTCAAACTTTCGACGCAAATAGACAAGTTAGAGGAATTGACATAACCGAGGATGTAGCGGCGGTCGAGAGCGATGTGGGGGATGAGACCGACGAAACAGTGGCGATGTTGGAACGGGAAGTCCTACACATCACGGCCGGGGAAAGTCGTGAGCTCCTCTCGGACGATGAGGACGACACCTACACGGCAGCGAGAACATCCCCAGAGGTCAATGCAATTGTCAATAAATTGACACAAACTCCCATACTTATCGATTCTGGCAGCGAGATCACGTGTGTCTCAGAATCGTTTTATCACGAACTTCGCGAGGGGAAGGGAGATATTCCACTACTGCCTATCCCACTAATTAAAGTCATAGGCGCCGTTGGCAAACAAAATAGGCTCGCGTCCAAACAAGTGTTGTTGGATGTCGTAATCGGAGGCTGGACAGGCGCAGTAGCCTGTATAGTAGTGCCCGGGTTATCGCGGAAGATGATTTTCGGCGCCGACTGGCTACATGACAACAATGCTGTTATAAGCTTCGAAGAAGCAAGTCTTAACATTGGGACAAACGACGAAATAATTTCCATCCCTTTTGTCAACACAGTGCCAACGAACCACGGACAATGCCGAAACGCCAGGATAGCAACTGATAGAAACGCATATGAGCTGGAAGACCCAGGGGGCAAGATTTTAAAAGGCTCTTACAACATCATCCATTTGAAGCAATACAAACAACCTAAAAGCGTGGGACACCACTCGGATACGTATAGCGGATTACTTAAAACACTCATCTTGCCGTCCGCAAGACCGAGTCTTTTCAGTGGGGGGCTGTAATGGTAACCAGCGTTCCCGACCACACCTCCACAGCCACCTATATTGTTTGTATTGAGTTTTGATCGACTAACATATCTTTGTTGTAACTTCTTTGTTATTCATTGTTGTGGTATTATTCCTGGAGAGGACTTCACTTGTTTGGCTGCTTCTGTACGGGTGATCTGATTGTGATCTTGTGAGTTTAATAATAAAGAAAGGAAGTCGAATAGTAAGTTTGTTTTGATTTAGTGAACTGCGTTCATATATAATTATCATACCAAACCATTTCGGAACTGTGTTCCAATCACGGTTGTGATATTACCGTGTTCTATCGTGAACTGTGTTCCGATATCGTGTTGCCGTATACTGTGCCAATTCGGAACTGTGTTTCGAGTGTTCGTGCTGTACCATTTCGTGAGCTGCATCCGTTGCTCCACATAACTGTCGGGACTGTGTTCCGACGGGAGGACGATCGCCACGACAGCGCCAACTACAGTCCGGCATCTGGATTTCTCCTGGACTCCCGTCAACGGGCCAACGGAATAACCTCTTCAATGGATGAGTACACCCATTTGGGGAATACATATGTATTGTATGTCTCTAGCGTTTACGTTAACTGTGTGAGTGTTTAGCCTACGATATAGGCTTAAGAATATATATATAAGTGAACTCCTATTCCTCCACCAGTCAGGATTCCGACACCCCGGCTATTTTAGCCACATCACAGTGTTGATGTTAGTACTGGTACTAACCTAAAACCATTATGAATTTGAAGATGTGGGCGGGGGGGGGGGGGGGCGATAAGATATTAACCCTTTTGTATCAGTTATGTAGATGATCATCATACATGTAGATGATCATCATACATCATCATACATATATGATGATCGACCTTTGGTAGAAGAATCATGGAGGGACAGTGGCGTGGCGCAAAGTCCCAGCCCCCCCCCCCCCCCGCAAGTTTAATGTGTGGGCCCCTCCCTCAAAAATACCTCGTGACAAATTGCAAAAAGTCACAACCATGACACTGCTTTTTAAAAATGCATTATTTTGGTTTCTTTCTTCTTACATTATAAGAAACGATTATTCCTCGTGGTGTTTTTCCTGGCGAATTCGTGGATTATTGCATCCGTTGCGAGTTTTCGAGCTTGCTCGCATTCAATGCTTAAAATGGAAAGTCCCTTCAAACGTTCTTGTGACAATGCTGCTTCTAAGATAATTTTTTATTAGTTTTAACTTGGAAAATGAACGTACAGCTGTTGTGAGAGTGACAAAGTTAAAAATAGTAGGTACGCATTGACGAGGTAGGGGATATTCGAAGTTATAAAAGTTACAAGACCCGATACTTCTATAATCGAATTAGGGTCACTAGCGTTGTTATGGTTTCTAATAGCACTCCATCTGCGACGGAAAATCGTCGGTCAAATCGTTTTTGTACAGTGATAGGAATGATTCGACTGATTTGAATAATTTGTCATCAGTAGCACTCGTCAACTCGCTCACAGTTAGGAATAATGTTTAGAAATAATTTCGATTTTTTCCTCCACACGCGAATATCGATAGTCATATTTTGTCTCATGAACTCAGCTCACCCGGTAGCCCCCCCCCCCCTTGCGGGGTAGGCTTGGGTCACCTCTACGCCTCTGTGGAGGGGGCGATTTCCCCCCCCCACGTATCCGTTACTACGCAGAAAGGGTTTCGTAAATACATAAAGTCTTTGTTGTGCCACTGTGTGTGCAGCTTTAGTTTTTGGGTTAATTCTCACGCGATTGTGGGGACTATAATATACTCTCGTCACCAAAACGCATATCGAGAAACCCTTGCATTGGCGGTAGCGTCTTTTGACTTCTTTGTTCATTCACCAGTCGTGCGGTGGCTATCAGAGCGGAAACGTATGGATGCATGCAGTGCAACAAGTGATAAAGTGATAACACAACAGGACAAGACATGAAAAGAAGACGCAGAGCAGGTAAGATGCAATATTTTGTTATTACTATGTAGCACTGTACTAGGTATTGGTTAATTGTAGGTCAAACAAGAAAAAACTAACAAATTACTTTCCCACGGTTGGCTTTAGTGCAGGCATGGGCAACCTATTGTAACCTCGATCGGGCTAAGTTTTGGTTTTCTGCATCTGTCGCTGGACGAATGCTGCATCTGTTTAATTTTTAGGGTAGTGTACTACCTTTGTATAGGTATACTATATAAATTTAAATTTTATTGTTTACCGCCACGCTGTAAAATGGCGGGAATCCCGAGCTCAGAGCCGTGGCTAGTATGTCCGAAGCGTAGCGTAATCCCGGTCACAGACACACGCGACAATAAAAACAAGCACAAAGACAATAATTAAGCGCTGCGACTGGCCAGCAAGACACCCCGAGCTATTGTGAGCGGTGGGGGCTGGGGGGTGGGTCGGTACTCGGTAGCGTAATCCAGCCGCCAGCGTGACAAAGGCAAAACATCGCGAGGCAGGCAGGCAGGCAGTAAGATTCTACTCCGTGAAGTGAGAGAGAGAGATCGGTTGCCAGTGAGGGCAAGTGAATACGCGAGTCGCCGGCGACGAACGTGCAAGCAACAGCAAGCCATTTCCATTCCACCGGAAGTTCGTTCGTTTGGTGGTGGGCAGGCGCGAGGCAGGCCGTACCACTCGAACTCTGACGTCACAAGACCAGGCCGCGATCTCGTCGCTGCGCCAGGCGACACGGGCTAAACCTGCATTGCGATACGCGTTAAAGCACGTCTCGCAATGACAATAACGCTGTATTGAGCTCGTCATTACGTAGTTTAAAGATACTATATTACAAGATTGTATAGTAAACTAATTATCGTACTTGTAGGCCGTTATAAATCCATCGTTTCTGTGCATGCCAGCGTAGATTATGCGTTGTCAAAGTGACACTTCACGGTCTGTTCACTTTGACACTGTTACAGGATCTTGTCAATCAACAACATATGCAATGACGTATTAACATTAATGAAGGATTTACGCTAGGAATCGTGAAATATCAGGATGGGAACACTATATGATGAAATGATTATGGTTCCTATGGGTTGAGGGTTTATTATGTAGGAGATTAAACGAATTTAAATGTAAGATGCAACCTTTCATTTATTGTAGTGATTCGTTTTCAGTTTAACAAATTAACAACTTTGATTTTATCTACACTTCCTTAGGCTAACAGAACAAGAACAAGCTTTTTTATATATGGTTTTTAGAAAACGATTTAATGTATGCGTGCGTGCGAAATTAGTAAATATCAATAATGTTAAAAACACGTTTTATTCAAATAGAGGAATTACTGTAGTTATTCTAATTAGCTGATTACCACAGTTATTGAGCAATATATTACTTATGATTTTTACAGCATTTCCAGCTAACGCTCTCATAGATAAGGTACACCACAAAGTTTGCAACCACCTAAAAGAACACCATTTACTTCTAGTTTCTCAATTACAATGATGTGGAGCAAGTTTCTTTGATTTTTAGTGGCTAGAAACTGCTCCTCAAATCTTGAGCTGATCACACTTAGGAACATCTGAAATTAGTTTATCATTATTTGGACTATTAAATCTTTTGGCCACCTAAGACCCCCCCCCCCTGTCAATCAAACTTAAAAGTAACTGTACAATCAATCATTTTCAAACTCGATTGCTAATGCGCGGTCATATTCCAAAACATTTCTACAATCGTTACATTTAACTCTCTCGTTAACTTAACGAGCAACGTAACCTGAAATGTATATGAGAACTCTCATATTAGCTTCGCTTACATCAATTGCATCTGCAAAAGAAATGGCGTCTTCAAAATGTCCATCGATTTTGACGTTAGCTTCTGTAGCTGCCGCTTCTTCGGAACAGTTTAAGAGAAACGTTTTAATTTCAAACTCTCCTCTTTTAGCAGATTGCAAATTTACTAAACTAATTAATTTGAGCTTCTTTTCTGATTCTAGAATTTGCGTAACTGATACGTGGTAATTGCCCCCACTCATTTGTCAATATTGGCCAAATCTGGTTTCCAGGTGATCCGTTTGAATGAATGAATATTTGAATCAATATAAACGCGTCATATACTGCGTATTTCAACACTCAGCACACATCCAACACTTCTGCCTTAGTAGATAACTCGAATTTGAAAAATGATGTTAGCGGTTTTTGTTTTGTATTCTAGTGGATTTCTTCTTTCAAACGTTGGCATTCGGTTAACAACTTTAACTTTCGATATAAGTGGACCTGCAACCCGATTCTCTTAATCTGTGGTAAATTTCTCACCGGTTTCTGTCGTTACGGAAGGCGAATGGATGGCTGTGATTGGGTCACAGCCTTCTCATAACGACCAAAACCGGTGATCACCTTATCGTTGACCATAGAGAATGAAGGCCCAGGGCCTTGATTCTCTATGGTCAACAGTGTTGACAGCGAAATGCCATGTGTTTCTGTTGCAAGCCGCAAGCCAAACGCACATTTAGACCAAACTGCAGCCTATACTAGAGATATTAAATAATTCCAACTTACCTGACAGTGTGCATGCACTCTGTCACCATCACCTGTTAAGAGGTCACCGCCAAAAACACGATAACAACGAGCAGGCATAAACATTAAGGACAACGGATGTGCATTGAATGGCCTGCGGCATAGGGAAACACGTGTAGTGGCTGGCCGCTAGCGCGTCTACGTCGGCCTCGTCTAGTGACGTCACACGCGTGCGCCGAGAACTGTGGTACGGCCTGATCAAGTATAACGAGGGCCTAACGAGGGCCTCGGCAGGCGGCGCCGAGTGATGAATGAGTCATTTATGATAGGTTTCAAGTTTCAACCACACTCAACTCTCATGCACATTCGGGAAAAAACATTTATTTTTAATTTAACAAAACTGAAAGGTCACTCAAAACACCATATTTTATGATACAGAAATTACTATTTACTATTTATTTTTAAATTGACTAACCGTTGCTAACCGTTTATGCGTAATCTAATAACCTCTAATTTACCACTACACGTTTAAACGTTTAAACGTTTAACCGTCCCATCCCTAGTCGCATTTATTGAAGTTTAAACTCGGGGATCTGAAACGCGTACAAATGGCTGTGACGCAATGATTCTGTAGACGTGGCGTTACAGACCAATCGCTGAGGCGGTGAGCGTACACAGTACAAAACCATGACGTCAAATCCACTCTACATGGCGGTGGCTCGTTTTTCGCGCCCTTTTATTTACAGTTAGTAAACCAATTATTTTGAGGCATAGACTGATCCGTTTTTCACAATTCAAAGACACAACATTATTAAATGAGAGACAAGGTATTTAAAAATCGATTAAAATTTTCATACGCGTGTTCCCTATTTCTGTTACTCCATTTAGGCCTAATGTCCCACCCCACCCAAATTTGTTTTGATTTCTTATTTCTTTGTTACTTAATTATTTAACTTACAAAAAAACATCTCGGTGGTGTTAAATGACCTAACTGGTTGAAGCGCCCTTTAACCAAATAAAGTTCAAATCTCAGTCTATTCATATTCCGCTAGTAGCACTCATTGCATACACGTGAGATATGTCGCAATATTGCCACCAAACGTATCTCTCTAACGATATTATTAGGGTTACCATATATGTGAAAATGGAATGTAGGACAATAATTAAGGAAGCGTGCGTGGAGAAAGGACGGGGTCTGGGGCAAAACCCCAGTCGGCGGAGGCGAAGTTTTGTTTGACCTCTGATTATTGGGGAAGAGCTTAAAACGCATTTTAGAGTAATTATTGACGATAACTGCCATTTAGAAGTTGATCAAAGCAGCCACCTGTGTGTTTGAATTATTTTGTATATAATATTTTATAACTAAATAGTCACTAGAACAAAATGTGTATTATTTAAATTAAATGCCAATTACACATCGTAATACGAAAATAAATCACAATAACTCTCAGCACAATTCGTACACTTGTCACTGCCCGGTCAGTAGCTTGCCTGTATGAGCACGTCACATCTCGCACCCACGTTTTTAGCGTTGAGTGACGGTTTTAGTGCGGTGCGAGCCAGCCCGGCGGCCGTTCATTCGCGCCCCCCCCCCCCCTCTCTCTCTCTCTCTCTCTCTCTCTCTCTCTCTCTCTCTCTCTCT
>OX246749.1:12398524-12458524 GCA_945910005.1 Isoperla grammatica
CAGTGGTAAGACGTGTGGCTCTAATTCGGAAGGTCACCTGTTCGATACCGGTCCCTGGTAGTCCTGATTGAAGTTTTTCCGAGGTTTTCCTGTCACAAGGCGAACGCTTCGACTGAGTCATACTATCAGCTGTCGGATTATCCTCCCTTACTGCAACGTGGTTAGTCACCCTGGCAGGTAATTCCTATGAGACATTATTATAATTACCATTGTGTTACGTATTGCTTTATAAAAGCGCCAGTAAATCGATATCGAACCGCAAATAATCGATTTACATTTATTTGTAGAAGTAGCAGTTATTTTATTGTAGTCTTATGACGTCTTCTTTAAAAAAATTTAAACCAAAATCAGCGGCTTAAACTTATACAAAATATTTTTTATAACTTGTCGTGAAATGTGAAATATTCATACGTGCATTACAAACACATAGCCAACGGTTTAGCCACGGTCGCTTAGCCGGTTCCCATGCGAACACCGAAGTTAAGCAACATCGGGCTAGTTCAGGAGGTGGATGGGTGACCACCCTCCTCTGAAACACTAGTTACCGTTGGTTAGGGCAGATTGGAGGGTTCGAAAGCTTTTGTAACAGCTTCGTTCTTCTTGGCAACTGCTCGGCAGTCCAGGTTAGTGGAGGAACCTATATGGCTAGTAAAAGTTACACCGTCCTTTCGGATGGGACGGAAATCCGATGGTCCCCTTGTTACTTTTTGACAGAAGTGCAGTGGCGCGCTGACCAAATGGGCACAGGAGCAATTGCTTCTGGTCCAAAGGGGTTGTAGGTGGGTCCCCGGAGGGCACCGACCCACCCACCTACCCATGTTCAAATTCTTTAGAGTGGAAACAACTCTTTCTAATCCACTTTATTTCTATGGTGGTTACAATAATAATTTGATCATACGCGTGGCTGTATTTAACGAATATAAAATATCAACAATAGAACTGTGAAGACATATTTTTAAAAGATTCTATTCATTGGTCAGTATAGTGCATACCAGTGTATTGCCATTGCGCGGTGGTTAGCACGCTAGGTCATGATTTATGTGGTCACTGAATAGTTATTTGTGGTGGTTGTAAGGATTGGATTACTTCGTTCAAAATGTGAATGCGGGGCTTTATAGTTCTAACATTTACATATTGTTGACAGATTTATTACGAGTTATTATTATGATCGTAATGAAAATTGTTTTACTTATTACAAATATTACTCTCATTATTAGGGGTGGCATCAGGAATGCATTCAAGTTATCCGAGTTCAGTAAATAAATAAATAAATAAATAAAATAAATTCACATTTAGAGTCTACCCACTCGGTAACTAACTATTAATAATAATAAATATTAATAGTAAGTAACTATTGGAGCTGTTTTAGGAAATCAGGTATTATTCGATTCTCGCTAATGGAGTGATTTTTCTCATGACGCGGCGTTTTCAGAGACGATAGCCCCAACACGTTATCATGCACGCATTACTTAATTACCTGTCGCAAAACCCTTACATGTCAAAACTTGCCATAGATTGGAAGACAATCAAGAAACACACACAGTCAGTTAATCAGTGGCTCAGTTCAAATATTGTCGAGGGAGGCGGACTGCCTAGTGTTTCGAACGACTGTCACCAACTCCTTGGTCTTTGTGTATTATGTCTTTCTTTGTAGAAGGTGTAGTTATAAGTTCCCCGATACAGGAACAATCGTGACATTATGATTGTTGTCTAAAGTGCAGCAAGGGCAGGTGTCAGCAAGATATGGGGACCTGTGTATTTGTGGTAGGAAGAGGGCCAACATTTGATTGGCAAAGATTTGTTGATTCGTGCTAAAAGAAAAATAAACCAAAATTTGAAACGTCCTCTGCCTCATCGATCGCGTCGTCGAATCGGTTCGTAAAAAAGCAGAGCGATTCACTTGTAGCGCGGAATGATGTGAATGAAGGTAAGGATAAACGTCTTAAACCAGCTGGGCCGAAAAATTTTAGCAGCCTTTTGCCTCAACGTGTAAGCACACACACAGGTCACTGCAAACAATTAACAATAGAGTAACTATCACATGTACACTCTCGCACCAATCAAGGCACCTCAAGTAAAAAAACAACTATGTCCCGACGTTGTTTCGCCGATATTAAATATTCCACTTTTTCAGCTAGTATTAACTGCCATAACCAATAGGGAACACGCGTATGAAAATTTTTATCGATTTTTAAATACCTTGTCTCTCATTTAATAACTTTGTGTCTTTAAATTTTGAGAAACGGATCAGTCTATGCCTCAAAATAATCGGTTTAGTAACGATAAATAAAAGGGCGCGAAAAACGAGCCGCCGCCATGTTGATGGGATTTGACGTCATGGTTTGTGTCTGCGTACGCTCACCGCCTCAGCGATTGGTCTGTTACGCCACGTCTACTGAATCATTGCGTCACAGCCACCTGTGCGCGTTTCAGATCCCCGAGTTGAAACTTCAATTAAAAATGTATTTTTTACTTGGGACTTGCATTAATATACTTTTTGTAGCTGATACAATTAAACAAAGTGCTTGGTTTAACAAAACAAATCGTACGCGTGTTGCCTATTCTGCTTAATGTTAGTTGGTATAGAACCAAACTAAACATAGTGTGATCTTAAGTTTGTTACCCGCTCTTCATCTAAAGTAACACGAAATACATTTGTTAGTGGTTATACAAAAAGTCACATTTTGATACAACCAAAATCAGTTCAGACGCTTAGTGCCTTCAAGTTCTCATTAAAACAGTATCTGCTCACCCACCAATTCTACGGCCTCGATGATCATTTAACCTTTTCTTACCGCTAGTATGACTATTTCAACATTCTTACTTCTGATTCTTCTAGTAAAGATATGCTACAGGGGTCTTATGATATTTGCTTATGATGTGCTCCACATTATTATTATACATTACACATAGGTTTTTATAAGATTTCTCCAGAGTATAGATTCTAGACCAGTTGTATTGCAACACGACATAATTGTGTTTGTTCCATGTCTCAGGGGTCGCGTCCCACAGCCTCACCATGACCCCGGACTACGGGCGAGTATCCCAAGCCCTCCAGACTGTAACCTACACCTGCTCTGCTGACGTAGCCCTGGCCGGGTGTCAGTTGTATTGCAACGCGACATAATTGTGATTGTTCTGTGTCTCAGGGGTCGCGTCCTACAGCCTCACCATGACCCCGGACTACGGGCGAGTATCCCAAGCCCCCCAGACTGTAACCTACACCTGCTCTGCTGACGTAGCCCTGGCCGGGTGTCAGTTGTATTGCAACGCGACATAATTGTGATTGTTCTGTGTCTCAGGGGTCGCGTCCTACAGCCTCACCATGACCCCGGACTACGTGCGAGTATCCCAAGCCCTCCAGACTGTCACCTACACCTGCTCTGCTGGCGGAGCCCTGGCCGGGTGTCAGTTGTATTGCAACGCGACATAATTGTGTTTGTTCTGTGTCTCAGGGGTGGCGTCCTACAGCCTCACAATGGCCCCGGACCACGTGCGGGTATACCTAGACCCCCAGACTGTCACCTACACCTGCTCTGCGGGTGTAGCCCTGGCCGGGTGTCAGTTCACGTGGTGGGACGGCTATTATGGCAAGGAAGGTCCACTGCTGGATCTTAGTCGGGGGTCTCTGTCCCAGGCCAACTCTACCCATCTGACCTCTGAGCTCACCGGCTACAGCTACAGCGGCCGGGGTCTGGGGGCGGGGGACTGTAGGGTCGCCCTGAAGGTGACGGGCGGGAAGAGCTGGATGGTCGCTTGTCGAGTCCGAGCCGGAAACGGTGGCTGGAGCTACGCCTGGGCCGACCTTGTCGCTAACCGTGAGTTTCACTGTATTAACGTGGAGGTATAGTCTAGCTATAATTTACCTTCACCCGCTAGATGCCTCTGAAAATCACTTCTGAGCGGAGGGGAAATGTTACTGCGTGGTGGTGGGGATAGTTCTACTCGAGACGTCGGCAAGGGAAGGTCTCGGCTGCTGTTCCGTTCCGTTCAGACGCGTAGTCGTTTGGCCAAGTCGGCCCAAGGAATGAATGGAGAGCCCCCGCGGAGGTGCCTATTGTCACAGTCTCGAACTGCTGCCAGTCCTTATCCCGACTACTCGCTGGCTGGTCACGGCCGGGCGCAGAACAATTCAAACCTTTTCTTTTGTCTTGCTAGGTACTTTATTTACAACACGTTTTTCGTGAATCATATTAGTTTCGTTGCCGCATATTGTTCGTGGCTAAGTGTTGATCATGAGACTTTTTGAGTTTTTGCTCTACGATGAAAACAACGGATTTAACAATTCCAATACTCAATACTGCATGTAAACATGGCTAATGATGATGATGCTGATGATGATGAAAAACCACCACATGACATCCATGATATCCAAATACACAAATACTGCAAAGGCACTAAAAAAAATCATAGTAATAGTAATAATAATAATAATAATAATAGTAATAATAATAATAATAATAATAATAATAATAATAATAATAATAATGATAATGATAATAACAACATTAATAATAATAATAATACTAATACTAATAATAATAATAATAATAATAATAATAATAATAATAATAATAATATTAATAACAATAATAATAATAATAATAATAATAATAATAATAATAATAATAATAATAATAATAATAATAATAATAATAATAATAATAATAATGATAATGATAATGATAATGGCAATGATATATTAAGTTGTTCTAAGTAGATTTTAATAAGGTAAACACATGGAAATACTTGACATTTGTGTCCGTACAACATGTTTATGCCGGTTTTGACCGAGTTTGTATGTATTGCAACATAAAAATGATAATGATAATGATAATAATAATAATAATAATAATAATAATAATAATAATAATTATTATTATTATAATAATAATAATAATAATAATAATAATAATAATAATAATAATAATAATAATAATAATAATAATAATAATAATAATAATAATAATAATAATAATAATAACAATAATAATATAATATAGTATGTATATGATTTCTAAGATTTTGTTGGTTGAAAAATGAACTAGAAATGCTAGTACGAAAACATTTTTTACGTTGAAACCAATCCAATATTTATTTTCATAAAATAATTGTCAACGTTTCGACGACTCTCCTTTTCAAGACATACACAAACAAATAAAAAACCACAACAACCCAAAACACTAAGGTTGGAATTCATAGTCGGCCCCTACACCTAGGGGACCCATTGTTACCAAGGTAACAATTGTTTGCATGTTATTTCCCATAAACAAAACAAATCCATAGCAACAATGGGCGCCCCTAGACAGCGAAACACCTGACGACTCTACAGTCGTCGAAATGTTGACAGTTATTTTATGAAAATAAAAGTTGGATTGGTTTCACCGTAAAAACGTTTTCGTTCTATATATAGTATATTATAAATAATGCTGGGATGAGTAGAAATCGGCCACAACCGCACAAAGCATCCACAGTTGTTTTGGAGAAATAAAATGGACAATGAAATGATATATTTAATTAGTTCTAAGTAGACTTTAATAAGGTAAACACATGGAAATACTTGACATTTATGTCTGTACAACATGGTTACGCCGATTTTGACCAAGTTTCTATGTATTGCAATTGCAACAATAAAATTATAATAATAATAATACCTTGTACTTATACGTCATATAAATCAATGATTATGAATAGGCGATTGCAGTTTACTAAAGTAGACATAAACTTGTCGACATAAATTGTATACAATTTACAAATATATTACAATACGTCGTGTTTCTATAGTATACAACCTACGAACATTCATAAAATGTCCATCAGATCAAACTATAAGTAAGCATGAACCATTGATGTATACGCAACAAGTTTACATTTACATCATAATCAATCTGCTGTTGTACGGAGCGTATCGGAGTGTCAAATACTGGAGGTAACGGTCATATTCCAATCGCTGATATAGTCATTTGGTTACACATACAACCCTGTACCAGAGGTTTATAAAAGTTACAAAATATGTAATTAGAATTTCTGTCCGTTGATGGAATATCGCGGGTAGTGAAGATAAGTGCCGGTAACGAGAGTACATGTTTGTGAGCATACTATGGATAGAGTTGTAAAATTTGTTTATTATTCAAACAAATAGTTATTTTTGAGGGAACGAACTCAGCGAAGACGCACAAGAGACGTAATCACCTCACCTATTGACAGGTATAATTTGCGATCAGTCCTTACCGCCCCCCTCGGCCGGGTGGTTGAGGAAGACCCTTGTCTGGCACGACAGGTTCGTGCAAGAACGGCACTGTAATCTGGAATCTTTCTAAAGATGGTTGTCAAACAACGAAGTTCATTGCCACGTCATTACAATTAGAAAAAAACTTATTAGAAACTTTACTAATACAAAACTAGATTTGTTCATCTACACTTACTTATTTTGGATCTGGATAGTAAAACCTGAAGACACAATGTGAGCTGATGAGATAATCATTTTTATTTTGTATTATCATTATTATTATTATTATTATTATTATTATTATTATTATTATTATAATTATTATTATTATTATTATTGGCTACATTTACAATAATCGTAGAACATCATATGTGTATGCACACTCGCAACTTATTTATATTACAGCATACAATACATAATGAAATGCATTATTTAACGCTAAACAATAATTACGGGTTATTATTTCGCACTGCTGTACTACAACAATATAATCGTGGGTTTCTACTTGTCATAAATTACAATGAATAAGTTGTTTACTTGCCTCTTTACGTCCAGTAGATTTCATAGAGGAAATAATGTAAAAACAATTTGATGCACAATAGGAATACATCAGTAATATATATATACAAATAAATAAGATAAATATATTATATTGAAGCTAAAAATTACAATTGCTTGTAACGTTTTATCTCATGTAAAATACAATGCTTTATTGGGTAAAATGGATATAAGATATAGATACAATACTTAAAACTTGCATAGGAATCTAATGATAACATTCAATTGTAGCTTTATACTATTAATCAGAGCACCGAAATAGGTAAGAATGAACCCTTGATATTGCAGGTGTGACAAAATATTAACTTGTGATGTGGGCAGGGTAGCCTTTCAATCAATATCCGTCGACTGATTTGTAAATTATAATTGGTTAATCATGAACATGATGGAATAACTTTTCAAGACAATTGTAGACTTATTGCTCCGTCACCAACCAGCCAGCTGACTAGCTTGCAAACTGCAGGCCTCGGTTACTGGGTCACTGCTACCCGAGATCGCTGAGTAGACAGTACAAGCCTCTCCAAATGTTTGTTTACTGACAAGCAACATGGGATTTGAGACAGATCACTTGGTGAGCTCGTTACTTTTTCACACCTGCAACCCTGTACCAGAGATAACTATAAAACCCACAGAATAGAAGAAAATCTAAACGAAATATAAAATACAATGTAATGGAATGAATATACAATTTGATTATAATAAATGTTTTCGAGCACACCATGGATAAAGTTGAGTATCGCTAATTGTACTGCATATAAATAAAAGCTTTACGAATGAATTAGTTTATACTGAGGGGGCGATCTCAAGAAGAACGCACAATAGACGTGAAAATGCGGTGGTACTCTCGACCCTCGCACCCGACGAAGAGAGTACACACAGTTCTTGTAGAATATGCAACCTGCACTTGACTTGTCGTTTATCTTGTAGAAGACAACGAAGGAAACCCACACTATCTATAGCCAGTGGCGTAAAGGACACCCCCGCCGCCCCCGCGAAGCGGGGGGGCCCGGCTTGCCAGAAGTACAGATCTTGTTTTTTCGACATCATATTTTAAAAGTTGTCAATTTGGACCTATTCTTCTCCGGGGCCATACGGGGAAGGAAATTGGAGGAATGGGACAATTTTGAAGGAATATATTTATAAAGACTTATGGGTGGATGAGTTTATGGGATTCCTCTTTCGGTCGTCTTACAATCGGCACTGCCTGTAAGCAACTATATTGAATCCTGAATATATCGAATCTTCCACGGGTCCGGACGGGGGACAACTATCATATTATATCTTGTATCATTGTCCGATTATGAAACGTGTTTATAGGCGTGTAAAACGTCATCAATGTAAAAAAAATTCGCCCTCGGCGAATTGACCTCCCCCGGCTGGAACTTTCGCCCCAGACCCCCTACATGCTTAGGATGTTCAATCCCTCACCACTGTGAATTCCTCGATACGCCACTGGCCCTCATGTTATTTCGAACTGTTCTGTTCACAGTAGCAACATACCAAAAAGTAATGTTCAGATTTTAAAATAATTTAAAATATATATACATGAGGATTGAGGAGACCTCAAGACAGTCTAAAGTTCTCTCAGTCAGTGTGCTCAGCATAGAGTGTGAACTGTGAGCAGATCAAGCAGTTGAACAGGACGCCATAATTGACAGCTTGGCTCGCCAGTTACAAGAATGCTCGTCGCCGAGACCGCTTTTTGTGATATTTACAATTTTAAGATGATTGTATGGGGGTATTAGAGCTCAAGTAAAAGTTGATTTCGTTATGTAATAGATTTGGCTTTTAATGAACCCCATATAGGGGGCCCGAAACAATTCTTGCGGGGGGGCCCGGGCGATTTGCGTTACGCCACTGACTATAGCTAGGACATTATGCACAAGACAGCAGCCGACAATATGCTGAAAGGGTTGGTGAAAACTAGAGTGTTGCGTAGCTTCGCATGTTGTGGATATCAATGCCACCGAGGTCCTGTTTGGATTGTCATGTGGTTACTGACGGTGATTGAATGGCGGTAACACTCTTAGCCAACTACTACAAACAAGCACCGGGAGCTTACGTAGACGAAACAACCAAATCAGTTTTGTAAAACTAAGTAACAGTAGGCCTAACAACATAATATTCTATTCTTGTTATTTTATTAATTTGCATTATTATTTGTATTATTTGTATGCATAGTTCTATTTATTGTCCTCTTTTGTAAATCAGTTTGATAACTGAACAGGATGGACACTAAATAAATAAAACTATACACCGGTCTCTGTGGGCCAATTTGGCAGGTGTGAATCTACAGCTCGTGGGTTCAAGTCCCGCGTAGAGTACTTTTTTTATTTGCATTTCACCTTCATGGAGCATAAGCTCGTTGTCTAGAATAGAATAGCTGAATTGACAGAGACGTAACACAATAACGAAGTTCAGACATGACTCGTTGTGATCGCAGGTATAACGTTCACGGAAGCGTGATATTTATTGACATGACAAATAATTATAGCTCATTGTTAGAATATCACAAAATACAACCACAGTTATCGATACATTTATGGTAAGATTCTTTTTAAACGCTGTACGTATCGTTGACACTTTAATTTCTTTACATATAATTTCACAAAATGATTAAATTCCATTGTTGACTACAAGACTTTACGTATACGGATCTATAGTGAAATTAGTCCATGTCACAGCGTGTCTCGATATCTTGTGCCAAGGGAGGCCGTCGTCAAAGAACAATCCAAACTGCTACTACCCCTTACCCCTCGTAATGACAATAAGTACGTGTTCCGGTCCTTTCTCAGAAAGTGGGTCTGTGGGTGTCGCGGCCCACTTGTCAATATAGTTATAAACACATAAACTGAAATATGTTAGGGCTGAATATCATAAAAATGTGTTCCTCTGTAGCTGTGGCCCGCCCGACAAGTGGGAGACCCAGCTATTCTCGAAATGAGAGCACGTCATATTACCTATCACCTCAAAAATCACGTGATATTTGTACCATGCGATAAGCTATGATTTCATAACTTACGGTACGAGTCTTATATAACCTAAAACTTCGCGATAAATTCGAACGGGAAATGATTGTAATACCTTCTTGCTATCTTGCTGTGTGTATATAAATTAAATCTATCCAATAATTGGAACACATTTGTACTAAATTAATTATATACGCGTTAAAGCGGAACGGCGTAGTTTTGAGAAAGTGATAAAAGTTATGATTCATAATAACGCATCGCGTAGTAAAAAACCGTCATAACTTCATCACGTGCTCACTGCTCATATTTCGAGAAGCCCCGCTGGGTTCTATTCCCAGCAGGGTCGGTTTTTTAACTGTGTGTCTTGTCCCATAAAATATATGTATATGTGTGAACTAAGACAGAAAGTAAAAAATTCCGACCCCGCTTGGAATCGAACCCAGGTCTACCACTTACCGGCGTGGCAGTCCTGGATTCGATTCCCAGTGGGGTCGGATTTTGAACTTGCTGTCTTAGTTGACATAATATAAAACCCATAATGGCTTACTATAAAAACCAGATTTCATATTATATTATATACGATTTTTTATATTTTGTTCGTTGCAGAATGTATTATAAGGATTGGTTTTATCTGTACAAATATTTCCTTATAATATATATTATATAGATATTTTTTCAAGAAACACTCTTGTCGTGATGGTGGTGGTGAAAATTCAGAAAGTAAAAAACCAACCCCGACTGGGAATCGAGGTCAGGTATCCGGAGCACTTGCCGGGGGGGGGGGGGGGGGGGGGGGTGCCATAATGTCATAATGCACACAATCCAGCCGATGAATTACCGGACTCGGTGGTGTAAAGGTTATGGAGCCCACCCGGCAAGTGGGAGACCTGGGTTCGATTCCCAGTAGGGTTTTTTTTATTTCAGGATCTCCATATATATAGGCTACATTGGATATTCTCACACCAATACTGAGTTTGTAAATTGACATGAGTAAGGGGTAAAACTTGACTCCGCTTTGTGTAATATAGGCTACCTACATAAAATTATAAACAATGTTTTTGGGATTTCTTATCATCACTCTAACATTTATGAATAAAATGTATAAAGAATAATTTTGTGAATTTGTATTTACATTACATAGAAGTAATAGATTTGTGAACATCGTTCAAGTTTTCCGAATCAAAATCTTCTAACTCACGAGAAGTGTCCTATTAGTGGTCGACCGACCGTGCTCCTTTCAAATGCATTTCAAATGTATTTACAGCAAATATTTACAACCCAGCCAGCCAGGCGGCTATCCGGCCGGCCGGCCGCTGGCTTTTGTTGTTGAAAGAAGGGTCGTCTATGGCTGTGCATCTCTCTCTCTCAAACGAGTTTCTCACTCGCGCAAAACTTCCCCTCCAAGAATCTTGCAGTCGGAGTGTACTGGTTCGGAGACATTTCTATGGAGGGCAGCACATTCGCTTCAAATTCTGTCCAATTTAAACGCCAAATTGTAGCTTGCCTAATCAAGATGCCGTTTTTAAATTCTTAGGACATTCTAATTATAAGCGTACATTTTCTGGGTTCTTTTTAGATTTTCTCTATCTAGTTCTATTAAAAAGTCAACTTTAAAAAATATTTGCGGATACGACGGCGAGAATTAAAAAAAGCCGAGACGCACGCAGAACTTGTACAGGAGTTGTCTGTACGAGAAAAAAGTTTCATGAATATTGAGCTATTGGTTTACGAGTTATAGCGAATTTACTGTACCACTGCAAAAGTAAGACTCATCCTTCCCCTTAACCCACCTGAGCTGGTTGAGTGTCTGGTGGTCTAGTGGGTTTAGTTTATTCCTACTTCCAATGCAGAAGCACTAGGGCTAGATTCCCGGTTCAAAGTGGTTTTTTCATTTTTGGAACTTACTTTACGACTTTATCTTTGTATGATATAAGGAAAATTACAATAATCCACATGAGATACATTTAAGAAATAAAGCTTTTAAGCGGACAGTAGGACCTGTATAATAAATAAATTTAAATTTAACCAATATAAAACCAATCAGCCTTAGACTACCTACACAAATACATCAGCACCTTAATATTACACTAGAAGTTTTTAAAAATTGTGCTGCCATTTTTTGAGCACATTCTGTTTTTAAGTACAGTTTTACCGGGTTTCGAAGGGGCTTTTAAAATTCATGAAGTGAACGATAAATAAAATTTAAAAACCTGTCTTGTGTACGGTAATGATTCACGTAACATAAACATTAATCACGTATCGATTTAGTGAAAAAAAAATTCTCTACAGCAAAAATAAAAGGAATTTAAGATTGTTTTAAAATTAATATTGAACGTAATTTTTAATCAATAAAACCCGATTCATCAGTTTTAAACCTAAGTAATAATGAACGTATTTTTAAAATTTGAACAGATTTGGTTGAGAAATTAATGAGCTCTCCTCGCCGCTATCTTAAAAAGTGTTAAGGCAAGAAAAGAAGATAGAATTTCGTACTTGAAATATCGATCTTTGATTGGTTATCGCTAACTCGTAGATGATGTTTGGAGCCTACAGGGTTGGTTTAGACGCTTTAAATTAAAGTCCCCCACTGCAAATCAGTTTAGTTACTAAGTGGGTAGACTCTAAATGTGAATTTATTTATTTATTCAACAATATATCTGACGGCTTCATTTGCAAAAATACCACACACACGTAACTAATGAATTCCTGTTGGGCAGGAAATTATTTTTAATGGAAAACTTCTAGGTTAATTTCCCATTTAATGATAAATTAACACCTTTTAAGATCAAGGAGAAAGATTCATTGCAAGAGAATTCATTACTTTCTAAACAATTCTCTTCAAATTTTCAGAGGCGTTCATAATACCAAGTTTCAAAGCTGACGTATTGGTTTTTTATAAATGAAAATTGAAGTGCAATATTAATAACACACAAAATTGATATGCATTCAGTGCAATTAGCTTGTAATTACCATACAATACATGGTTTTATTTTTTTACTGTTTGCTTTATGAATTGTACTTAAGCCCCATTGGAGCCCGGTAAAATTGTATAAAAAGACAAAATGTGATCAAAAATGGTCGGAAAATGGTCGCAAACTATTAAACAATTCACGTGTTATAATAAGGTGTTGATGTATGTGTGTCCACGATTTCATGATGATATGTTCACATTTGTGAAATTTTTAAATTTCTATCATATAATGTCCCCTTAAAAGCTAATTTTAATTAAATTACTTAATGCTGATATATGCGGAGTTTGGATATGTTATGGAGCTCAATTTTCTGATGACTACGATACCATAAAATATAAGGTTGCAATTTTTTTGGGGTTTAGTCGATTTTTGGGTCTAGTCGAAATTCCCTAGATAAATAATGCTAGTCTAGGCGGAACCGGGGTCTTGTAACCGACATAGCAAGGATTGACATATATAGCATTATAAATGTGTCCTACGAAAACCATCTCAACAACGTATGAAGTAGTTGTAGAGTTTGTCGTTGCCCACAAAGTAAACTTTCAAAAATAATAACAAGAAAATTAAAATACCAAAAGTACAATAAAATAAACTAAAAATCAGCAAGTAATATATTGTAACTGAGTTGGTATAGACTTTAACACAAACATCACTATATGAGTGTTGTATATCTGCTCCCTGGTTACAGCCTATGGAACCATCCCTCACACCCGGACACCGAGGGAGGCCGTCGTTCTCCAGGGCGGGGAGGCGAGGTTCGCATTGAAGGCACAGGGACCGTTGAGCAGGTGCTACTTCTACCCGCCAGGCAAGATTCTTCACTTCAACTGGGGATCCGAGTCTTACGACAGCGCCGGCCGGTATCACTACCTGGGGGCTGGACTGCAGAGCGGCGAGTGCGGTCTGGCTGTGAGCAACGTCAGCAAGAAGGACAACGGGCCGGTCAGGTGTCAAATCGACACATCCCCCTTAGAGGAATACAGATACATGCTTCTCATTGTAGCAAGTAGGTTTACCAACAAGACTACCACTTTGTCACGGTTCAGTCAATGAATGGTCAAGACTCACAGCAGCTACAACAATCTGTTTTAGAAACAACTTTCCCTTATTGTGATGGTTCGATAAATAACACTTCCAATTTTAAATTTAATAATACAAAACTTGAATACAGTAAAGTGATATTTTAAATAAAATTTACCCAAATAATAACTCTGATGACAGAACCTATCTATCTTCAATGCATGTATGCGTTATGTTATGGGGTCCATTGTTGTATTGGGGTCTAACACACATTGTGACTAGTTGTAGCTTGACCCCAACTGTGAGGTGTTTTTAGAACGGTAATCATACGTCTAAATCGATTGAAACCATATCCGACCTGCTATCTGTAAAACTGATTAAGATAGGGGCCCTTTTGTTCTATTAAGGCCTAACACACTTTGTTACTAGTTGTAGCTAGACCCCCACTGTGAGGTGTTTTTAGAATGTTAATGCCACGTCAAAAACAATTTAAACAACTTCCGACCTCCTATCTGCAAACCTGACTGAGATATGGGCCCTTTTGTTGAATTATTCCTAACACACATTGTGACTAGTTGTAGGACGACCCTATCTGTGAGCTGTTTTAAAAATCGTAATCATACGTCTTAATCGATTAACACCGTTTCCGACCTTCAATCTGTATAACTAGCTGAGATTTGGGCCCTTATGTTGCATTGGGGCCTTAAATGTATTGGAAATAGTAGAAGACCAACCCTGAGTGTTGTCTATACGGCCACCTGTGAGCTGCACGAGGCTAGATGATTGTATGTCTCAGTGTTGCTATGTCATGCTTCAGGTCCCCCCGGCGCACCAACCCTGAGTGTTGTCTTCATGGCCACCTGTGAGCTGCACGAGGCTAGATGATTGTATGTCTCAGTGTTGCTATGTCATGCTTCAGGTCCTCCCAGCGCACCAACCCTTAGTGTTGTCTACACGGCCACCTGTGAGCTGCACGAGGCTAGATGATTGTATGTCTCAGTGTTGCTATGTCATGCTTCAGGTCCCCCCGGCGCACCAACCCTGAGTGTTGTCTACACGGCCACCTGTGAGCTGCACGAGGCTACATGATTGTATGCATCAGTGTTGCTATGTCATGCTTCAGGTCCCCCCAGCGCACCAACCCTGAGTGTTGTCTACACGGCCACCTGTGAGCTGCACGAGGCTAGATGATTGTATGTCTCAGTGTTGCTATGTCATGCTTAAGGTCCCCCCAGCGCACCAACCCTGAGTGTTGTCTACACGGCCACCTGTGAGCTGCACGAGGCTAGATGATTGTATGTCTCAGTGTTGCTATGTCATGCTTCAGGTCCCCCCGGCGCACCAACCCTGAGTGTTGTCTACACGGCCACCTGTGAGCTGCACGGGGCTAGATGATTGTATGTCTCAGTGTTGCTATGTCATGCTTCAGGTCCCCCCAGCACAGCAACCCTGAGTGTTGTCTACACGGCCACCTGTGAGCAGCACGAGGCTAGATGATTGTATGTGTCAGTGTTGCTATGTCATGCTTCAGGTCCCCCCGGCGCACCAACCCTGAGTGTTGTCTTCACGGCCACCTGTGAGCTGCACGAGGCTACATGATTGTATGCATCAGTGTTGCTATGTCATGCTTCAGGTCCCCCCAGCGCACCAACACTGAGTGTTGTGTACACGGAGGCCAGCGTCACGGCCACCTGTGAGGTGAACGGGGCTCGTCCTGTCGCCCACATATCCTGGGTCCTGGGAGATGACGTCATCCGCCAGGATACAGTGGTGGACTATCTAGGCAAACCTCAGGACGCGTGGAGGTGGCCCTGGATGAAGGGATCGGTCATGCAGAGACTCACACTCACCCGCCAGACTAAGGACAACGGCAAGGTCCTAAAGTGTGTTGTATCTCATGTGACCTTGGCCCGGCCGTTGGAGGCGACGGAGACGATCTCATTCACTGGTTAGTGATGTTTGTATACATGTTGTGTACAACTGATATTTTCTCAGTTTGATGCTGCTTCCCACCATCGCTATGTGACCACCGCTTACCCCCGTTGCAACCCGACAATCACATCATATTTACACACATTTTATATTATATTGTTTATAATCAGTCATGTTTGTTATGCTTGGGTCATGAGTATCTAACTACGAGGTAGAGCTTCAAACTAAAAATATCTGCTCACTTCACATCTTCCTCCCAATGAGCGTCGTCAAAGATGTATAATTCGTACCTTATGAAACCGATTATGACATTGAAGTAGTAATTTGTTTATTTCTGTTGATTGATGAATGCTAAGTCGAGTTCGTCGCACAGATTATTTTCTGTCTGGGGTTCCCAGGTTCTCTGGCTAATCTAAGCTCGATGCCAACATTTCGAGTCTAGCGATCGACCTGATGTCCGATTGACCAATACTGTAGAGGGTATGAGTAAACGATAACAGTGCAGTCATTGTCTTTATCAATGTGATTGGTTGATTGCTTTACATTGTGTAGAAAAGAGGTGTATATCTTCTGAACTTAGTCTTAAATAGGGAAGTCTCACACATTTTTTTTAATTGCTTACTGGTTACCTCAAGTTAAAATAAACGGGAACTAATTGGTTTCGGCTCAAAAGGTGCATTAACATCGCTTTAACAGCAAGTCAAAGATATTGCTTTCAAAACACGCTCAGAAACGAACCTGCGCCATCTTGCTCGTGATTAAAAGGTTCTGACGTCATATGTCAGTAAACAACAATTTTATATCATACAAATAGTACTGAAATCCCACCTTTTAGTAGATTATTGCTCTCGTAAGACTTTAACTGAACCAACGTTTATTTCTAGTTAGTAAATGAACACTGCTCAACATTAATTAACAACAATAAGTTAAATAATTGCATTATTTTAAACACGTTTTGGTAAATACTGTAACAAAATGTATTTTCTGAAGAAAACAGTGGTATAAAAGACATTGTTGTAAAGTCACTGCATACTAGATATTGTAAAATGTCCAACTTAATATCGTTGATATTATTAAGAATACTTCAAGGAGGCAGTTGTTTACATGACATATGACGTCAAGAGCCGTTTTTCAATTACGGAAAAAGAAGTTCCAAATTTCAAACTTAAAATGCTAATAGAATTGGAAATATACGCTTCTCAGATATAAAAATTATACCGCCCGTATTTTTAGATAATGATCTTTCATTTTTAGGTGCTTTGAAGAATATTTATTTTTGATGAGACTTCCCTATTGCCATGTCTAGTGATGATGATGATGATGACAATATAGACTAAATTGCACTGAAACATCTGGTCAAATAAACATCAGACTTCTACAAACTCAACTGTTAAGTGTTCAAAGAATTGTGTGATTTCTCTCTTTCTACATCTGTAGAAGTAGTAGTTTGAAGTTGCAGCATTATTTGTCCACGTTAGGCTATACATTTCCTCGAAAATATCATACATAACACATTTGCTTTGGTTTCAGAAGCAGTAAGTGCGACTACGCCGCTTGCATTCAGCAGCGCTACACCTGGAGCGACCCTCACTACAACACGTGACCCTAGCACCGCCCTAGACCCCTCCTGCCCGGCTGCAAGCATGCTGGGTCGTGTCTGCCAGGAGTACAAGGGGCTTCACAATGACTCTTGTCCCCGGGACGAGGTGTACGAGCTCCGTGTTCGAGAGGCTGCGGCTAGGACTGCGGAGCTGGCAGAGGAACACGCGAACGTCACCCTCGAGACGGCCAAGGTCACCCTAGAGGCGGCCAAGGCTGAGGCGGCGTTAAATGCTTCCTTAGCCAAGGTCACCCTAGAGGCGGCCAAGGCTGAGGCGGTGTCAAATGCTTCCTTAGCCAAGGTCACCCTCGAGGCAGCCAAGGTCACCCTGGACGCGGCCCAGTCAAGCGCCAGATATGAGGCGTCTCGAGCCCAGAAAGAGGCGTCTGATGCAACTGCGGCCCAATTAGGGGTCGAGGGGGCTCGAGACCGGGCTAAGGCCGATCAGGCCAAGCGCATCAACGCCGAAGAAGAACTAGCATTCGAGCGAGCTAGACGTAGTGAAAGTCTGCTGCAGCTGCAGAGAGCGCAAGGCTAAGTGTGCGAGCTGCAGGGTAGAAGTCTTATTCAGTGAATGTGTTTATACTGTATTTGGTCAAACCAATTTTTTGTACTTTAAAAAATAAAATAATAATTTTAAGATTTATGAAATTTGAAATAATTTGTTATTTTTATGCGTATTTGTTTTGAGCCGGAATGCTTTAGATCCGAGATCTGCTAGTCTCATTTATATAAAATGAGAGACAAACATATGTTTACCGTTAAAATAAATAAAAAATATAACATACTGCTATATTGTAATACATTGATAAATCTTCTCCAGCTCCCATATTTGTTTGTCCTCTACAGGTGAAATGTGAAATCCCGATTCTCTAAAGTTTAGCGGGTCTCTCTCTCTCTCTCTCGCTCCACCTGGCACGTGGGAGACCTGGGTTCGATTCCCAGTCGGGGTTGGTTTTTCAGTTTCTGGATATCCATATATACATATATTTAAATGGATATTATTTCAAAAAAACCTTTTGAAGGTGGACTTATGAAGAAAACCACAAATAAAAACCAATCCCGACTGGGAATCGAACCCAGGTCTCCCACTTGCCGGGTGGGCGCATATACCCCTAGACCATCGGGACTGTCAATTCAATGTCTAGATATAGTGCGTTATAACGTCTATGTGGCGGTTCCCAGTCGGGGTTGGTTCATAATTTCTGGTTGTCTTCATAAATCCACCCACAAGAGGTTTTCTTGAAAACATATCCTTTTAAATAAACTCCCCGCTCAAGCCGGCGTTAAGGTTACGACAGAATATGTGTGGCTGGTCAACTCAAGTGTTGAAGTGTTGGTCCACCGCCACATAGATGTTATAATGCACAATATCCAGACATTAAATTGCCAGTCCCGGGGGTCAAGTCGCCCACCCGGCAAGTGGGAGACCTGGGTTCGGGTCCCTGACGGGCTTGTTTTTTGTAATTTCAGGTTTTCAACATACTACATATATATATATATATATATATATATATATATATATATATATATATATATATATATATATATATATTATATAATGAAGAAACACAGGTATTAAAGACCCAACCCCAACTGGGGAATGAACATCCATTTATACATATATTAATAGAACTAAGATATTTCCGGGCTAGTCCGCCACGTCTTATCTCCTGTCGCCCTAAGCTAGCTGCTTGAGTTAACGTGGGGTCGGTTTGGGAGGGCGCCAGGAGATCACACTGCCTTGATGGGTATAGGATCGGGGAACTGCCTACCGAGAGTCCGATCATGTTGAAATTTGGACCATCCACAAGTCTCGATGTGGACTGAACGTCGCTAGTCTTGCGGATACATCGGCCGAGAATTTGCTAAGTAACTATAAAATAGTTTTTTTTTTTTCTTCTTATGTAATGGCAGCAATATATGAGTTGGCCATTTCGTAGTAGGCCTACATTTTTGTCCCGTCACGAATATCTTAGTTTATATCGATCCGATGAGTATGTTAAAGGATTCAGCATGATTTTATGCGGTCAAGTCAAAGTTCATAGAGGTCAGGAAAGATTTTTCGGTGAATTATCTCCTGGGGCTCCGTAGAACCGCGCCCGAAAAAGTGTCCACAATCGTGCAACACTCCGAGATGGGAACAGAGGCGAAGAGGATAGATAAAGGCCCAACCACAATTGACAGCATCGTAGCTGTAATCGGGATTGCACTTGCAGAAGTATGATTTATACCATTACAATCCATTACGACGTTACGGTTTCGTCGTGAACGGCGCCATAAGAACCAAGTAGGTCAACTCTTCCACGATTTCCGGATTACGATTACAATCACGATGCCGTCGGTAACGGTCGGGCCTAGCCTTAACAAAGACGAAGACGATAAATATGATAAAAAGAAAAAACGTGCAGTACGTTTATTTTCGACTTTTGACTTGTACACTCCTCGACACCAATACAGTTACGAAATATAAATATTGATTAGTAGCTATCAAATTTAAGTGGACAGTCTTACAGTAGCCCCTAAACTTCCACCCTAAATAGCATTGAGAGTTGTCCACAGTGTTGAGACTCGAGCCCACTAGTTATGCCCGGCCGCTCTTGATACCAGTCCAAGGTCCGTAAATCCCCTGGTGGGGGCTCGTCCACCTCCCAAATTGGGTCTCACTCGAGCCCGTTGCAAACTGGCATCGCTTACCCCATTATTACGATCGCAAAACATGTCGGCAGCCACTAAAATGCTATTGTACAAAGCCGTCATCCGACCAACTTTCACCTACGCCGCCCCTATATGGGCCAGCTGCGCAAAAACACATATTCTAAAACTTCAAAGACTGCAAAATAGGGCCATCCGATACGCCACTGGGGCGCCCAGAGACACATCTACAGCAGATCTCCATAGCGCTGTCGGGATCCCCGAAGTCGCCATGCACCTCCGACAACTAGCACGACAGTTCTACTCCACGGCAAGCAAGGCAAAAGAGCCGTACATCCGCCATCTCTCGACCATCGCCCCCCAGCCGGGCGACCTGTATAACAGACCAACGGCCTCCATGGGCCCCGAATATCACTGTCCCCTAGCCAAACGCCCGAGGACACGCTAACCCCCCCCCCCCCCCCCACACTCTGACTCAGCGTCACGCCCCCATTTCGCACTTGTGCCTAATACTAGATCCTATAACCTAGACCATACTCCAAAATAATCCCCAGATAATGACCCTGCATAGAGTCGGTTCTGTACATATAATAGCCTGTACATACAGAACAGGTTAAAAGTCACGACTGGGTCGTCCCATCCATTTCAACAATGTTAAAAGTCACACGTTATTCAAACGGGAGAATAATCCGGCAAAACAAACGAACTGATCCGTCGAAACCAATCCTGGTTCGTAGCCGCGTTACCTATCGAATTGAAATAATTTAATTTTACTTGTTGATTGATTAATGGGGCTTAACGTCTCATATTTTTGCAACAATTGCTAATCGAGACGATTCTCTGAAATCAAATTTTACACAATAAGTTAGTAGATTTTCGTAACGAGCCAGTTTTTGTGGTGGGCAAGAGAACGAGGATTTTCGTGCCCACGAGAAGACCCAACTTTGACGTTTACCGAACCTCCGCGAGGGGATCGACGAACCTTGGTTACCACTATAAATCTATAATACATTAAACACACAACACTAAAACTAGAACCATTGCAGTATCTATATATAACACGTAGGCTACATGTAACAAGTCGAGTACAATACGAAGGATGGACAGAATATGGCTCCACATTCTACAACGGGAAGGAGAGACGGTTTCATCGAGGTTACGACTTGACGAGCACCGTTTTGTCTCGCGCGTAAATGACTCGAGCGAAACGCGCATCGCGTTGATGACCGTACCCGGAGGTTCGCGTCACAAACCTGGGGTTAGTTGAAATCTACCTCGCGTTTACCACCCGCCTCTCGAAGAGTGGCTTTGCAACAATACTACGTAACGTTCGTTTCTCACTTAATACGTATAATTATAATAATAATAATAATAATAATACAATTGTGCGCGCGCTACAAACTGCAATAAACTACACTAGAATCGAACGGTTCTACGACTTAAATTGCACAAACTGGTATTAGATCAAGAATAAAATATACTAGTCGAGCACACTTTTAACAAAGCTGAAGCGGATTCGAAACTACTTTGTTAATCTCTTCGGGAGTGGATTCTCAGTTTCAGTGTAGACCTGCAACAATGCGAGGATAGTTTTTTTTTTTTTAATGGACTTTAAAAGACTTGAATCTTAAACGTTTATATACGGGCGTGCTCAAGAAGAGGTTGAATTGAAACCAAACTTCCTTATAGATATATATATGGGTTAACAGTGAAGGATACCTCTACGTCAAAAACCGCACAAAATTTTCATTTTAAATTATATCTCAAGAATGGCCTTCGAAATCGAAAATCTGAATCAACAGCGCACTGTGGTTTAGTAAGCCCTACATACTGAACGCTCTCAAGTGTGTCTTATATTATAATCAGTATGGTTTTTATTTCTAATTAATTTTATTATTAATTATCGATTTAATAATCAAAATAACTATGCTAATGGTTTTAATATTTCATTCGGTTTGTAGGGCTTACCAAAACACATTGCGTTGTTGAATGAGATTTTCGATTTTGTGTTGCAATCTTGAGATATAATTAAAAAATTACAATTTTCTGCGGTTTTTGACATAGGGGTACCCTTCGCTCTTAATATTTGTGCTTTCACATTTAAAGGGGGAATGGATTCAACTTCCTTAAAAGTGGGTTCCTTATGAGCGAGCTCAACTGTACACGTCCATTACACATTCAGAGCAAACTCTCTAAATTATATTGTATTATTATTAGTATTAAATATATGCTAATATGAAAAACAGAACTCACTCATTGAGGAAGCTTGAAAAAATGGCACTACAAATATGTTTTAAAACTTGTTAGGTACCAAAACTGATCATACCATACCGGTTAAAACCAAGGTTGTCATGTAATAATAAAACAAGGGTGGGGGGGGAGATAGAGGAATCTGTTAACATATTATATCATATGGTACAGATGATTTTACACAGCAACAAGAGGACTGGGGTAATAAATAGTCTACCTACTCCATTACAAGAACTAATGTTCAGACGGGGGAGGTGGAGAGGGGTATAAGGCAAACATCTCTTACGATTCGAGAACCTTTGTACGCGTGTCTAAACGTGACGGCAGCGTAACTAGATCCACCGCTCGGCGTGTTCAAGAGGTGTCGTGGATGTGGGGGGCGGCAACGAGGCAACAAGTAGCTAAGCGACGACACAGCTCGGTGAACACTGGGGCGTGGCACCCGATGTGGGGGGCGGCAACGAGGCAACAAGTAGCTAAGCGACGGCACAGCTCGGTGAACACTGGGGCGCGGCACCCGATGTGGGGGGCGGCAACGAGGCAACAAGTAGCTAAGCGACGACACAGCTCGGTGAACACTGGGGCGCGGCACCCGATGTGGGGGGCGGCAACGAGGTAACAAGTAGCTAAGCGACGACACAGCTCGGTGAACACTGGGGCGCGGCACTCGATGTGGGGGGGCACCGAGGTAACAAGTAGCTAAGCGACGACACAGCTCGGTGAACACTGGGGCGCGGCACCCGATGTGGGGGGAAGCAACGAGGCAACAAGTAGCTAAGCGACGACACAGCTCGGTGAACACTGGGGCGCGGCACCCGATGTGGGGGGGCAACGAGGCAACAAGTAGCTAAGCGACGACACAGCTCGGTGAACACTGGGGCGCGGCACCCGATGTGGGGGGGGCAACGAGGCAACAAGTAGCTAAGCGACGACACAGCTCGGTGAACAGTGGGGTGCAGCCAAGGCCGTCTAGATACATCGTTTCGCTCCGTCTAGATATATCGCTTCGCTCTCCAGGCCTGCAACTGCTTGGCGTGACGTCACGAGCATAGGCGGACTGGCGAGCGGCCTTAGCATGGCGCGCATAGGAATAATACGGCGCGCAACACAGTATTTGTCTTATAAAACAAAGTTACTCACTATTTTGCCCCTTCATATGCATGTCCCAAGAAAAGGATAAAGTTACGGTGCGGATGGTACCGAATTTGTTCCGCGTTTACATCATTTGACTGTGTAATTGGCACCTAAATAAACTATTGACGTTTCTTATTTTGAGCCCATAGGCTTATGACACTTCTATTTTACATACGATTTATTCGGAAAAAGCGTATAATTGAAATTTGTGGTTATGAAATAAAGTGGATAACTTGGATTTTTTGTATTCCAATTATGAATCATAGCATCATAGTAAATGATATCTCTTATTATTCATGCTTACTTTTTTATTATTTGGATGGTATTGGTTATTGTATATCACGTTTGATTCTACAACTGATAATTTAATATCGTAAATTGGTTGATTTTGGTGTAAATAAATTATTTAAAGCATTTTGGACTACTTGTTTGTCCTATTGATGTACTGTAGTTCGATTTACAGCCCGGCACGCAACATTTGCGAGGCATTTTGTCCGCCCAACCATTGGGTTTAAAATATACCCAATGGCCCAACCTCAGAGTTTATTTTATGGGAATAAAATATATTCATAAAACGTCATTTTCAAACAAAATATTAACGGGATTGTCATTGTGAAGACACGATATCACGAATAATCACTGAAAATGATTATAAATAACACTTCATATACTTCACGACGTTTCAAATGTTTCTTTTTCCACACAAACACACACTGTACACACCCGCACAAAACTCGGCTCGAATGTAACATGTTGTCTCGACTATAAGGTAAAGACGTGACTTAATTGAAACTGTACTGTATACCTACCTTAGTAACCCATATTGTAGCTCAGACGCAAATAGCTATTTCTTGGATACGTAAATAAGTCGTCAATGGACCATTCAAAGACAATGCAAATGTCAATGGACTTTGAAAGGAATTTTAATCCCATTTCTTGCTACACAGGAAGTGCAAACATATTTCAGATAGTGCAGAATATTATACTGTCTAGTACTTAAATACATCATGCATCAGACGGTCGGGAATGTCGAGTAAACAAATAAAATTGGGAGATGTCGATAGCGCGCAATGCTTTTCATAGCGCGTATAGCCGAGCCATCCGCCTACTTGCGTGACGTCACAGCGGTGATCGAGAGCCAGTAGCAGGCCTGTACATCACGAAGGCCCCGGCGCAGCACCCGATGTGGGGGGGGGCAACGAGGTAACAAGTAGCTAAGCGACGACACAGCTCGGTGAACACTGGGGCGCAGCACCCGATGTGGGGGGGGCAACGAGGTAACAAGTAGCTAAGCGACGACACAGCTCGGTGAACACTGGGGCGCAGCACCCGATGTGGGGGGAGGGGCAACGAGGTAACAAGTAGCTAAGCGACGACACAGCTCGGTTAACACTGGGGCGCGGCACCCGATGTGGGGGTGGCAACGAGGCAACAAGTAGGTAAGCGACGACACAGCTCGGTGAACACTGGGGCGCGGCACCCGATGTGGGGGGGGGGGGGAACGAGGCAACAAGTAGCTAAGCGACGACACAGCTCGGTGAACACTGGGGCGCGGCACCCGATGTGGGGGCGGCAACGAGGCAACAAGTAGCTAAGCGACGACACAGCTCGGTGAATACTGGGGCGCGGCACCCGATCACCCGATGTGGGGGCGGCAACGAGGCAACAAGTAGCTAAGCGACGACACAGCTCGGTGAACACTGGGGCGCGGCACCCGATGTGGGGGGGGGCAACGAGGCAACAAGTAGCTAAGCGACGACATAGCTCGGTGAACACTGGGGCGCGGCACCCGATGTGGGGGGGTGGCAACGAGGCAACAAGTAGCTAAGCGACGACACAGCTCGGTGAACACTGGGGCGCGGCACCCGATGTGGGGGGCGGCAACGAGGCAACAAGTAGCTAAGCGACGACACAGCTCGGTGAACACTGGGGCGCGGCACCCGATGTGAGGGGCAACGAGGCAACAAGTAGCTAAGCGACGACACAGCTCGGTGAACACT
This sequence comes from Isoperla grammatica, assembly GCA_945910005.1. NCBI lineage: Eukaryota > Metazoa > Arthropoda > Insecta > Plecoptera > Perlodidae > Isoperla > Isoperla grammatica. The sequence continues at coordinate 12,423,844 of OX246749.1, forward strand.
GGGGCGCGGCACCCGATGTGGGGGGCGGCAACGAGGCAGACAAGTAGCTAAGCGACGACACAGCTCGGTGAACACTGGGGCGCGGCACCCGATGTGGGGGGGGGCAACGAAGCAACAAGTAGCTATAAGCGACGACACAGCTCGGTGAACACTGGGGCGCGGCACCCGATGTGGGGGGGGGGGCGGCAACGAGGCAACAAGTAGCTAAGCGACGACACAGCTCGGTGAACACTGGGGCGCGGCACCCGATGTGGGGGGGGCAACGAGGCAACAAGTAGCTAAGCGACGACACAGCTCGGTGAACACTGGGGCGCGGCACCCAATGTGGGGGGGGGAGGCAACGAGGCAACAAGTAGCTAAGCGACGACACATCTCGGTGAACACTGGGGCGCGGCACCCGATGTGGGGGGCGGAAACGAGGCAGACAAGTAGCTAAGCGACGACACAGCTCGGTGAACACTGGGGCGCGGCACCCGATGTGGGGGGGGGCAACGAGGCAACAAGTAGCTAAGCGACGACACAGCTCGGTGAACACTGGGGCGCGGCACCCGATGTGGGGGGCGGCAACGAGGCAACAAGTAGCTAAGCGACGACACAGCTCGGTGAACACTGGGGCGCGGCACCCGATGTGGGGGGCGGTAACGAGGCAACAAGTAGCTAAGCGACGACACAGCTCGGTGAACACTGGGGCGCGGCACCCGATGTGGGGGGGGGGGGGGGGGGCAACGAGGCAACAAGTAGCTAAGCGACGACACAGCTCGGTGAACGCTGGGGCGCGGCACCCGATGTGAGGGGGTCAACGAGGCAACAAGTAGCTAAGCGACGACACAGCTCGGTGAACACTGGGGCGCGGCACCCGATGTGGGGGGGGGGGCAACGAGGCAACAAGTAGCTAAGCGACGACACAGCTCGGTGAACACTGGGGCGTGGCACCCGATGTGGGGGGGGGGCAACGAGGCAACAAGTAGCTAAGCGACGACACAGCTCGGTGAACGCTGGGGCGTGGCACCCGATGTGGGGGGGGGGGCAACGAGGCAACAAGTAGCTAAGCGACGACATAGCTCGGTGAACACTGGGGCGCGGCACCCGATGTGGGGGGGGGGCAACGAGGCAACAAGTAGCTAAGCGACGACACAGCTCGGTGAACACTGGGGCGCGGCACCCGATGTGGGGGGGGGGCAACGAGGCAACAAGTAGCTAAGCGACGACACAGCTCGGTGAACACTGGGGCGCGGCACCCGATGTGGGGGGGGGGCAACGAGGCAACAAGTAGCTAAGCGACGACACAGCTCGGTGAACACTGGGGCGCGGCACCCGATGTGGGGGGGCAACGAGGCAACAAGTAGCTAAGCGACGACACAGCTCGGTGAACACTGGGGCGCGGCACCCGATGTGGGGGGCGGCAACGAGGCAACAAGTAGCTAAGCGACGACACAGCTCGGTGAACACTGGGGCGCGGCACCCGATGTGGGGGGCGGCAACGAGGCAACAAGTAGCTAAGCGACGACACAGCTCGGTGAACACTGGGGCGCGGCACCCGATGTGGGGGGGGGGCAACGAGGCAACAAGTAGCTAAGCGACGACACAGCTCGGTGAACACTGGGGCGCGGCACCCGATGTGGGGGGGCAACGAGGCAACAAGTAGCTAAGCGACGACACAGCTCGGTGAACACTGGGGCGCGGCACCCGATGTGGGGGGGGGCAAGGAGGCAACAAGTAGCTAAGCGACGACACAGCTCGGTGAACACTGGGGCGCGGCACCCGATGTGGGGGGGCAACGAGGCAACAAGTAGCTAAGCGACGACACAGCTCGGTGAACACTGGGGCGCGGCACCCGATGTGGGGGGGGGGCAAGGAGGCAACAAGTAGCTAAGCGACGACACAGCTCGGTGAACACTGGGGCGCGGCACCTGATGTGGGGGGGGGGGCAACGAGGCAACAAGTAGCTAAGCGACAACACAGCTCGGTGAACACTGGGGCGCGCACGGCACCCGAAGCTCTATCTTCACAGTGACAGTGTTCAAAAGAAGTCTTTTACTTCAGAGTCGTGCCCCTAAAAACGAGCCCCTGTTCTGTTATTGACATGTTCCGCCTCGTGTGACTGTCACGTGACCGTTACCTGTGGATGAAGAACGAGCCCCCGCCCCCATTAGAGACTTGTACGTAGGGCACTTGTACCACAGTACATCTGTGACAGTATGTTCAAAAAGCCTCAGTGGCATAACACCCTATAGATAGTGCAAGGTAGGCCTATGCTTTGCTTACGGTCCCCTCGACAACCACCGATTTGTAATAAATGTTTGCATAAGAAAGTATTCGCGATTTCTCAGATTCATAATAGCAAAAAATACAATTTCTTGTAACTTAACTAAAAGCAACGAGACAAACGTAAATAATATGACTGCCAGAAAAAATTATTGTCCGACTATACGAGTTTTAAAGTTCAAACCCTTACTTACTTACTAGATGCAATAGTTCAACATTGAACTTTGCTGGAACGCTCTCCCGGGCTGGGCCCTCTAGAGCAGATGATGAAGGAGTACAGAATGAAAAACGCATAAGCCCGAGGGCTGGGATGATAATAAGAATTAGTGTGGGGATGAATGGGGGTGTAACCTGCTACAACGGAGTCAGTGCAAAAACGAGAAGAAAACTGAATTAGTGCTCAGTAGAAGCGAGGGGGACCGTCGCAGTCTAGGGCTGAACCATCCAGGGCCCAGGGCCCTTACTATAGACTGTGACGGATCACGGCACCCTTAAAAAGTGGGGGCTAAAAATCCAGCTACCACACAGCCCCGTCATTTTGAGCTACGCCACTGCCAATTAAACCTGGCGGAATAAACAGATGACAAATCCAAGTTTGTGTGGGGGTAAAAGCTCGCCGCGTTCCCTCACCTAAACAAGGGAGAAAATAACTTGTATTTGTGTATCCGACATAACAGATGTGACAGAGGCATCGCTATCATCGCTCGCAGTGCAACCAACTAGTTACAGCACTGCTACAGTACACTTCAACTTGTGCAGTTGAACGTCAACAGGTGGTTTGTGCTGCTTCACAACATTCCACTCTGTTATTGTACAATCAACTATCATAGGTTTTATTTTGGCACATCGAATATAAATACATTCTAGACAGTCATCTCATAAACGACATAAGGGACAACATTTGTGAACTTGAAACAATCATGAATGTTTCTTCCAAAATTTTTAGACAAAACTATAATATAATAACGAGATATAAAAAAAAAAAAAATTAAAAAATAACCAAATATCGCGGCATGTGAGAGAAGTAAGTTCTTTTATTATCCGTTGATGTAGAATAACTTACTTTACTTACTTGGCAATGAGAGTCCAATAATTCGAAAAAGTTCACAGGAGCTCGTCAATGGTCAAATTCCAGCAAGCTTATTGACAGTCTTTTCTTTTTAGGTTTTTTTATTCGTAGCCTGTGATTTTGACATTCAATTCACCTACAAAAATCATCTTTTATTTTATACCAAAGTGTCCACTTTACTGAGTAACTATTCTTAGCATGCATTCATTGTATTATTCCTCTGTGTTCTGGGTAGGTCTAAAGCTGTAGAGTTTGTCCTTCTTTAATAATATGGTGAAACAAACTCGTATGCACATGTTTTGTATCGAAAGCTCTAAATGGCTGGTCCAGGTGATCGAGAGCGCACACGATCGCAACCTACGGGATTGAGTTTCATGGTCGCTCTGAACGATATTAGTCCTCACAGAGTGCTCAGCGTTTAATAGCGTTACCGAGTTGGAGTGATCGCAGTCAAGATCCAATGATCATTAAAGCTTGATTTTCATCGCTATCGACCAAAGTAACATGATCGCAGCCCAGCTACTCTATATCCATATGAAGTAAGATATGCAGAGTAAACCTTATACGGGGTCTTATGATGCGATGTTCCGGACAAAACATACGCAGACCCTTGTCATTACGTCTGACAATCACGTTATGCGGAACTGTTAATAGTGAGATGCAAGAGGCAAGGGTCATATTAAACAACAAATAATTAGAGATACGTGAAAATAGCGTTTTGTGTATAGATGCTACAAAGTGCTATTTTTCAGTAGAAACTAAGGTTTTTTTGTTCCTATTTTATTATATTTAACATAGTAATTATACTTTGTTTATGATGAATGCAATTTGGTTGATTTTAATAGTATGACATGATTTAAAAATAAAAATTTGAGAAAACTTCATTCTCAAGTTTTTTAATCTTGGCAAAAAATAGATGCTACAAAACGCTATAAAATGACAATTGAAAATGCTATTTTCACGTATCACTACAAATAATCAATGTTTATACAGTAAATGAAGGTTGTAAACAGGACATCTTCATGAGTTTCAAATGTTTTGGGTTGGTGCCAAGTCTGCATAAAAACACATTGAGCTTACACATTTATTTGACACATTTTATTGTTAATTGCTATGACAGTAATAATCATTATACTAAAACATGACATGAGATCTGATATTAATGCTCTGCACATTGAAACATAATATTACGTAAACATAACAAATTATTACAAAATATTACATTTTGTTTTATGTAAAAGAATTAGTTAGGTACGTATATAATAGTTTTTCACATATGGGTATGGCACTGTTTTGGTTTCATTTATTGGAATATAAAATCTAATACTGCAAATGGGCTCGAGATGAAAATACAACCATTACCGACAACACAAGGTAGCCCAACTAGACAACTAGACAACGTGATGGTGGTTCCACCACTCATGAGCCGCTCATATTCATCTATGAATTCCAACCTTTACTTATTGTTACAAGTTTGTAAGCACATTTACATTTTCCTTTTGTTAAAGCAGACAGGAAATTTCTAAAATCAGTTGAATATAATTGTTATTTTTAGTAGGCCGACACACGAAACAAATATTATCATGGTGCGTTGTTGTTACATACATATACCCTGTTTACACCACAGCAACCTTGTGGATGGATGGCGTCATAGATCAGTGAGGCATTAACCAACCAATGCCAGGCCTTGTGGATGCTGGCGTCATAGATCAGTGAGGCATTAACCAACCAATGCCAGGCCTTGTGGATGCTGGCGTCATAGATCAGTGAGGCATTAACCAACCAATGCCAGGCCTTGTGGATGCTGGCGTCATAGATCAGTGAGGCATTAACCAACCAATGCCAGGCCTTGTGGATGCTGGCGTCATAGATCAGTGAGGCATAGGGTTGCCAATTATTGAATATAAAAATACGGGAATTTTAAAATTGATGTGAAATGTAGAGGGAAAGATGACGGCGATGTCCCAGTTGCCGAAGGCCAAATCGCCGCAGGCGCAAAAAAAGTTTTCCTATAATAGACCGTAGACGTTAGGTCCCAGATAATCAGTTTAGGGATTTGATATTAACTTTGCAGGTGTAATTTTCTCATTCAATTAATGTTTAATTTGGGAGGGTAAATTGATTTAATATTTATCGTTTAAGAGCGTTCGGAAGTAGTTTTGACGTTTTTAATCAGCTAATTTCTCTTAAAAAAATAATAGGATATTAGGATTATTATGAAAATTTACCTACTTGCAGAGGGGTGTCATATAAACGCACGGTATTAAGTTTATTTGTGACAAGTCTGCTCAAAAATAATAAACTCACGATTGAATTATGCAAATGAATTACTTTCGTCGAAAATGTTCGGCGAAATAATACGGAGAATCTGTTTGAAAATGGGTACATTATTTTTGAATAGGTTGGTGACAAGTGTACTTAATATACCTTGCATAGATATGACATCCCTCTACAAGTAGGTAAATATTTATAATAATCCTACTATTAGTTTAAGAGTAATTGGTTGACGGCCAATACATCTGTAAAACTCCTACTGCCGAACGCTATTAAGCTTGTTACCTTCTACATTTTGTCAAGCTATTTTGCATCACGTAGAATCTTTATATCCCGTTTTAAATAATTATAACGTTTTTGACACGAAAGAGAATAAATACCAATAACTTGAAACTCAGCTGGTTGGTCTGTTTCTATTGTCTAACCATTTATGTACCATCATGTATCATAATGGTTCAAGTGTCTCAACATTAGACTTCAAGTTCAAAATGCTCAAATGCTGAAAACTGTGTATTAGTAGGCGGAAGTTTACGAAATGTGTATTTTAAAACAAATTGTGAAAATACGGGAAAACTGATTCCCGTGTAGAGTTGATACGGGACGCGGGAAATCACAGTGGAAAACGGGATTTCCCGGGAAATACGGGAGAGTTGGCAACCCTAGCCTGAGGCATTAACCAACCAATGCCAGGCCTTGTGGATGCTGGCGTCATGGATCAGTGAGGCATTAACCAACCAATGCCAGGCCTTGTGGATGCTGGCGTCATAGATCAGTGAGGCATTAACCAACCAATGCCAGGCCTTGTGGATGCTGGCGTCATAGATCAGTGAGGCATTAACCAACCAATGCCAGGCCTTGTGGATGCTGGCATCATAGATCAGTGAGGCACTAACCAACCAATGCCAGGCCTTGTGGATGCTGGCATCATAGATCAGTGAGGCATTAACCAACCAATGCCAGGCCTTGTGGATGATGGCGTCATAGATCAGTGAGGCATTAACCAACCAATGCCAGGCCTTGTGGATGCTGGCATCATAGATCAGTGAGGCATTAACCAACCAATGCCAGGCCTTGTGGATGCTGGCGTCATAGATCAGTGAGGCATTACCCAACCAATGCCAGGCCTTGTGGATGCTGGCATCATAGATCAGTGAGGCATTAACCAACCAATGCCAGGCCTTGTGGATGCTGGCGTCATAGATCAGTGAGGCATTAACCAACCAATGCCAGGCCTTGTGGATGCTGGCGTCATAGATCAGTGAGGCATTAACCAACCAATGCCAGGCCTTGTGGATGCTGGCGTCATAGATCAGTGAGGCATTAACCAACCAATGCCAGGCCTTGTGGATGCTGGCGTCATAGATCAGTGAGGCATTAACCAACCAATGCCAGGCCTTGTGGATGCTGGCGTCATAGATCAGTGAGGCATTAACCAACCAATGCCAGGCCTTGGGATGCTGGCATCATAGATCAGTGAGGCACTAACCAACCAATGCCAGGCCTTGTGGATGCTGGCATCATAGATCAGTGAGGCATTAACCAACCAATGCCAGGCCTTGTGGATGATGGCGTCATAGATCAGTGAGGCATTAACCAACCAATGCCAGGCCTTGTGGATGCTGGCATCATAGATCAGTGAGGCATTAACCAACCAATGCCAGGCCTTGTGGATGCTGGCGTCATAGATCAGTGAGGCATTACCCAACCAATGCCAGGCCTTGTGGATGCTGGCATCATAGATCAGTGAGGCATTAACCAACCAATGCCAGGCCTTGTGGATGCTGGCGTCATAGATCAGTGAGGCATTAACCAACCAATGCCAGGCCTTGTGGATGCTGGCGTCATAGATCAGTGAGGCATTAACCAACCAATGCCAGGCCTTGTGGATGCTGGCGTCATAGATCAGTGAGGCATTAACCAACCAATGCCAGGCCTTGTGGATGCTGGCGTCATAGATCAGTGAGGCATTAACCAACCAATGCCAGGCCTTGTGGATGCTGGCGTCATAGATCAGTGAGGCTTTAACCAACCAATGCCAGGCCTTGTGGATGCTGGCATCATAGATCAGTGAGGCATTAACCAACCAATGCCAGGCCTTGTGGATGCTGGCGTCATAGATCAGTGAGGCATTACCCAACCAATGCCAGGCCTTGTGGATGCTGGCATCATAGATCAGTGAGGCATTACCCAACCAATGCCAGGCCTTGTGGATGCTGGCGTCATAGATCAGTGAGGCATTACCCAACCAATGCCAGGCCTTGTGGATGCTGGCATCATAGATCAGTGAGGCATTACCCAACCAATGCCAGGCCTTGTGGATGCTGGCATCATAGATCAGTGAGGCATTACCCAACCAATGCCAGGCCTTGTGGATGCTGGCGTCATAGATCAGTGAGGCATTACCCAACCAATGCCAGGCCTTGTGGATGCTGGCGTCATAGATCAGTGAGGCATTACCCAACCAATGCCAGGCCTTGTGGATGCTGGCATCATAGATCAGTGAGGCATTACCCAACCAATGCCAGGCCTTGTGGATGCTGGCATCATAGATCAGTGAGGCATTACCCAACCAATGCCAGGCCTTGTGGATGCTGGCGTCATAGATCAGTGAGGCATTAACCAACCAATGCCAGGCCTTGTGGATGCTGGCGTCATAGATCAGTGAGGCATTACCCAACCAATGCCAGGCCTTGTGGATGCTGGCATCATAGATCAGTGAGGCATTACCCAACCAATGCCAGGCCTTGTGGATGCTGGCGCCATAGATCAGTGAGGCATTAACCAACCAATGCCAGGCCTTGTGGATGCTGGCGTCATAGATCAGTGAGGCTTTACCCAAACAATGCCAAGATTTGAAAAAGCCAAGTGCTGGTTAGATCCGAATCATTTAACTATGCCAGTGGTTCCCAAACTTTTTTAAACCACTTGTAAACCACTTGAAATAACATGGACAATTCAGTATGTAGTCTGTTTCTTGACCTTGGCTCAATACAATATTAACATCAATAATAATAATCTGTAACTCAGTAGGTACCAACTGTGTCGAGTCAATAAAATAAAATCAATCAAAATTAAAATTACAAATACATTGGCTGGTGATTTATATTTCACCAAAGCCTTTTACTTCTTTCCAAAAACATTGATTCTCCAATATACTGTAAATGTTTTACGAAATATTAAACTGTTTAAGTATAAATATTATAGAGTGTAATTAGTGATCCACTCATATAATAACACTCCATGGCAGCAAGAACGATGGCCCACTTGAGCTGGAAGTAGCGTTGAAATGAGATTAAGACGTCTCGTTTATGCTCGTTCAATGTTACTTTCAACTCTAGACCCTCACATCGAAATCTTATCAACATAACACATTATTTCCAGTTTGCTTCGTTCTAATTCTTTTGTAAATTCCTAGTATAAGGCAAGTATATAACTACATGTAGGGTCCCTTAAATTTATTTAGCATTCATTTTTATTAAAAAATGTATCAACAACTAAACTAAAATAGAGAATTATTCAGTAGACATTCAAATAGGAACGTTATTCATTAAAAAAAAAACTTATTAAAAACTTGCCCGAAATCTGTGCACACTGTTGCACTTGTCTTCAGTGTTAATCCTGCGAACCCCTACCGGCCTACGTCAGTCTACGAACCGTTGCAGGCACTTTGGGGCAACTGTTGCGTTGGGCAAGGCAGCTACTCACAAACAGGAATAACTTTGGAAGGAAGCTTACAAGATAGTACCCAAGGTTCAGTAATATACAAGTACACTGTTGCCAGATTGAAGAAGATGAAGATATTTGGGCTTAAGGCTGTGCGGACACGGTTTTTCAGTTTTCTAAAATATGTACAACGTACCCTAGTTAAGCTTGGAAATTGAAACTAGAACTTCTGAAAATTACAAAATTATTTTTTTCGTAATTTTGATTGTACCGGTACCGTAGATATTGCTAGATGTACGCCGCTTCATTCAAAACATAACTTCGCCCAGAAATTCACATTTGTGATAGCCAACTTTTACTGTAGTTAATGTACATACTTTGTTCTAGGACGTGAGGAATTTTCAGTTCGTTATCTTTAATGGTATGTGTGCTATTATTGTTCTCATCTACCGGTACAAAATAGCTCATTTGTACCGGTACATCAGAAAAATCATAGCACACATACCATTAAAGATAACGAACTGAAAATTCCTCACGTCCGAGAACAAAGTATGTACATAAACTACAATAAAAGTTTGCTATCACAAATGTGTATTTCTGGGCAAAGTTATGTTTTGAATGAAGCGGCGTACATCTAGCAATATCTACGGTACCGGTACAATCAAAATTACGAAAAAAATAATTTTGTAACTTTCAAAAGTTCTGGTTTCAATTTCCAAGCTTAACTAGGGTACGTTGTACATATTTTAGAAAACTGAAAAACCGTGCCCGCACAGTCTTAACGTCTGTGTTTGAATTATTTTGGCTCGTGTGTTCAAGGAGTGAAAGCCGACAGAAAGAATAGATCACAAAAGCTATTGCAAAAACATGAATGTGATATGCACTAGTAATAAAAGTAATTACTGTAACATTATGACCTACAATTACAATTATTACAATTGTGTCCCCTTACAAACGAAACCTTGGCAAGTGCCGAACGGTGATAAGAGAATAAGGCCTAATGTCGGTATAAACAGATGGAGCTGACTTAACACAATGAAGTGTTGCTGGAGTTCACACAACACATCATCTGTCACGAATGCAGGCTACACCCCATGGAAAGTAAGAAGTGCCCCCTGTGGTTACAAGTGCAAGTAGATTACTGTCAAAGGGTAGGTACACTATAACACAATGGAGTGTTGCTGGAGTTCACACAACACATCATCTGTCACGAATGCAGGCTACACCCCATGGAAAGTAAGAAGTGCCCCCTGTGGTTACAAGTGCAAGTAGATTACTGCCAAAGGGTAGGTACACTATAACACAATGAAGTGTTGCTGGAGTTCACACAACACATCATCTGTCACGAATGCAGGCTACACCCCATGGAAAGTAAGAAGTGCCCCCTGTGGTTACAAGTGCAAGTAGATTACTGCCAAAGGGTAGGTACACTATAACACAATGAAGTGTTGCTGGAGTTCACACAACACATCATCTGTCACGAATGCAGGCTACACCCCATGGAAAGTAAGAAGTGCCCCCTGTGGTTACAAGTGCAAGTAGATAAGGTAGATTACTGCCTAAGGGTAGGTACACTATAACACAATGAAGTGTTGCTGGAGTTCACACAACACATCATCTGTCACGAATGCAGGCTACACCCCATGGAAAGTAAGAAGTGCCCCCTGTGGTTACAAGTGCAAGTAGATAAGGTAGATTACTGCCTAAGGGTAGGTACACTATAACACAATGAAGTGTTGCAGGAGTTCACACAACACATCATCTGTCACGAATGCAGGCTACACCCCATGGAAAGTAAGAAGTGCCCCCTGTGGTTACAAGTGCAAGTAGATAAGGTAGATTACTGCCTAAGGGTAGGTACACTATAACACAATGAAGTGTTGCAGGAGTTCACACAACACATCATCTGTCACGAATGCAGGCTACACCCCATGGAAAGTAAGAAGTGCCCCCTGTGGTTACAAGTGCAAGTAGATAAGGTAGATTACTCCCAGAGGGTAGGTACACTATAACACAATGAAGTGTTGCAGGAGTTCACACAACACATCATCTGTCACGAATGCAGGCTACACCCCATGGAAAGTAAGAAGTGCCCCCTGTGGTTACAAGTGCAAGTAGATAAGGTAGATTACTGCCTAAGGGTAGGTACACTATAACACAATGAAGTGTTGCTGGAGTTCACACAACACATCATCTGTCACGAATGCAGGCTACACCCCATGGAAAGTAAGAAGTGCCCCCTGTGGTTACAAGTGCAAGTAGATAAGGTAGATTACTGCCTAAGGGTAGGTACACTATAACACAATGAAGTGTTGCAGGAGTTCACACAACACATCATCTGTCACGAATGCAGGCTACACCCCATGGAAAGTAAGAAGTGCCCCCTGTGGTTACAAGTGCAAGTAGATAAGGTAGATTACTGCCAAAGGGTAGGTTCACTATAAAAACTGTGCAAAATTATTTTTTTGGTAATATCTTGATAAAGCTACAAAGTTGTGAAAAAGTGTTAATGAGCACAATACATATTCGTAAGAACTAAAAGCTGGATTAAAAAAGTTTCAAATAATTGAATCATGAATGTTGTTATTGGTACCAGCAATGTAAATTACTTGCTTAATTTTTCCGTAACCATAAAAATATTTTGAACTTTTTACCAGTTTTTACTTTTAACAAAATCTTATCATGCTCACTGATCACTTTTTCAATATTGTGTGGCGTTCTTAAGATATTACAAACACACTTCAATTTTGTTCGGTTTTCATGGGGAAACTACCCTTCCACCATAAGATGGATCGAGATGGGCAGACGAGGACTTCACTCGGTTGCCTCGTATGACAGGCAGGGTTATCACGAGGCCATACAGGTATACATTGCTAGTACATACTGATCCATAATACATAGGTGGGGCTACCATTTGCTACGACATCAACTGTAGTTTAACCATGGACTCATAATAGTTCGCAGTTACTATTACAAGTCCATGGTTTAACTTGGAACCGAAAGTTCTTGGAACACGAGCATATTTTGACGACATATTTTGGTTTACTTTCCGACTACTGTATTTTAAAGCACCATAAAGCAAATTTAACCGACACAATCGCGGGTTCCATAAGGTAGGCGGACGTACAGCCTTAACGTCAGAATTCACCAAACTGTAGTAAATGCAGATTTGAAACTCTTGGCTGGTTTCAAGAAATACTACATAAAAATCATCTACTGGGTTAGCTGCCGTGCTTGTTTGGAGCGAATATCACTTAAGACTTTAGAGGCAACACATTCACAGTTATTCGTTGAGCAAGTGGGCAACACACGACGACGCACCAACAGAGTAAGAACAATATTAATAAAACAATAATCATTACTTATAATTACATTATTTACAAACAACAACAAACAATTCTAGAAAATTGAAAAAGAATCAGAATTATTTTACCTACAAGGCCTACATAATACTTTGATGTAAATATTGAGTAGATATTTGTTGTAATAGAATACTTTATAGGGTAGTGATCACATTTCTTTTTCATAACTTGATTCTACTTAAGACAAACCATGGTTACAGTAATTCTAAGATCGAATGATGGAAGTGTGAGCGTGTTGTCCGCCTGAAACGTAGGACATAGGAACAGTTAGGCTACGACAAACACGTATAATAGGAACAACAAGACAGCAATGACATTTTAACAACACGAGATAACCATAAAGTATGAACACATCGGGATATCATCATTGTCTATGCCAGTTGAAGGAACTAGGAACCTACCTAACAAAAGAAATAAGTTGGCACTCGATGATCGAGTTGTTAGCACTCAATGGTCGAGTTGTTGGCACTCGACGATCGAGTTGTGAGCACTCGATGATCGAGTTGTTAGCACTCAATAGTCGAGTTGTTGGCGATGATCGAGTTGTTGGCCCTCGATGATCGAGTTGTTGGCCCTCAATGATCGAGTTGTGAGCACTCGATGATCGAGTTGTGAGCACTCAATAGTCGAGTTGTTGGCGATGATCGAGTTGTTGGCCCTCGATGATCGAGTTGTGAGCACTCGATGGTCGAGTTGTTGGCACTCGATGGTCGAGTTGTTGGCACTCGATGGTCGAGTTGTTGGCACTCGATGATCGAGTTGTTGGCACTCGATGGTTGAGTTGTTGGCACTCGTTGGTCAAGTTGTTGGCACTCGATGGTCGGGTTGTTGGCATTTATTGGTCGAGGATCACTGCGAGATGCTATTTTCCGCAATTATCATGGTGCTCCGCAACCCAGTGTTTCGACTGAAACATAATGACAAAAAACTTGAAAAATATGATCAAGTCAAAATATTTACACAAATAATAAATAACAATTTCTTAAATAAATATTATATTCTTAACTTTTTTTTATATTTTTATATTTATTTATTTATTTATTTATTCAATATTTCACATACAGCGTATTCTGCCATTTGGCGTGAAATAATAAACATAACAATTGAAACACAGAAACAAGCACAAAGAACACATATTACACATGTGTTTGTCAATACTACGTAAAATGAGTACAATAACAAAAACAAACAAAGTTAAAACAGGCAAAAGAGTGTTAAAAACACAGGCAATAATATCTTTATACATAATATAGGACTTGATCCAGAGTAATACAATAAAAACAAAAAATAGGAACGAAGAAGCTGCATTAGACAATAGTTAAGTGTTGTAAATAGTGTAAAGAAGAAACAATATCAGAAGCAATTAATGTCTATCAAGATGACTGATGAGAAATGAAGGATTTAATGAATGGTCGTAGTGGAAAAGAGATATCAACGTCCGAAGGCAGCGAGTTGTACAACATAGTGGCCCGTGTGAGGAACGATCGGCGTTCTATTTCAGTTCTTGGAGTACATATGTGAAATAAATTACACTGCCGAGTCCTCCTGGATGGTACCCGCACACCCAGGTTTTGAAGGATGTGGTTGCATTGCACGTGACCATTAAAAATTTTGTGTAACAAAATAAGATCTGTTATTTATATATTTTTTACAAATATTTAATCAACATGTAGTTTTCTTCATAGTGACCTACAGTTAAAGAAGTTGATTTATTTTATTTTATTCCAATCATTATGTTCCAGGCATTCACAATAAAGATGTTCAAGGTTTGCAAACAGGTGGTCTGTCTGTCCTTGTAAAACTGACAAGTATTTCAAGTGGCAATGGAGGGGGGGGGGGGGGCGCTTCATATACTACTTTGTACACAGATATTTTCTACAAGTAGACACGTACATAGGAATGTGTAATCTTATGAAATACCCAGACCCCCTATTAGAAAGTCAGGCACTATACAGTCATGTTATCCCAGTATCGTAAGACAACATTTAAGCAACACATATACTATCTCTAGAATAAAATGTTATCCTGCAGATTTCATTAATAAGCAAAGAAGAATCAACAAATTAATGCAGGTCCACAGATGAATAGTTATTAACTACCTAGTTTCAGCATTGTTTAGGTTCTTATAATCATCGAGTGTTCGAGTGCATTTAACCTAGACGCCTCTCTAACTTCTGTTACTAATTTCATCCTGTAAACAGTCATGTGACTCATGGGAATAAAATTAAAAATAATTTTTTAAAAACTTTATATCCTTTGCAGCCCAGAACCGGTCACAGTACAACCGTAACCCAGCAATAACATGGCAAGAACAAATAAAACATTGAATACTACAGAAGCTGAGTAGACCTACATTTGAAACATACAAACAAAAAACAAATAAATAAAATAAATAAATAAATTCACATTTAGAGTCTACCCACTCAGTAATGAAACTGATTTGCAGTGGGGGACTTTAATTTAAAGTGACTAAACCAACCCTGTGGGCTCCGAACACCGTCGGCGAGTGAGCGATAACCAATCAAAGATCGATATTTCAAATACGAAACATATGAATCAGTGATTGGACAGTGCGAACACCTGCGGACAAATGTCAGAATCAACAAGGCCGATTCAAAACAACTTTGAATTTATTGAGTGCTTCGATGCTAGGACGGCTCCAAAATCACCGTTTACTTATTCCTAACACAAGAAGTAATGGAACTGAATCCTTATTAGAAGTTAAAAAACTTCTGCCTGAACCGGGATTTGAACCCGGGACCTCCTGCAATGGAAGCAGGGATGCTAACCACTGGACCAACGAGCCACCTAAATAAATTATCAAATATTAATTATTTAAATGCAGATTAATCACGATTTAACCGTGGTGACATTAAACCATAACAATTAGTATTTTTATGGAAAGTCACAGTTTTTACCCCCGTAAACTGTTGCAACGCATGTTGTGTTCTCTAATTTGACTGGGTGTCAATATGAAGAGGGTCGTTATTTCAAGGCGCAAGGAGGCCGCGACCGAGCGCGGGCAAGGAGGCCGGGACCGAGCGCGGGCAAGGAGGTCGCGACCGAGCGCGGGCAAGGAGGCGGGGACCGAGCGCGGGCAAGGAGGCTGCGACCGAGCGCGGGCAAGGAGGCCGCGACCGAGCGCGGGCAAGGAGGTCGCGACCGAGCGCGGGCAAGGAGGCCGCGACCGAGCGCGGGCAAGGAGGCGGGGACCGAGCGCGGGCAAGGAGGCCGCGACCGAGCGCGGGCAAGGAGGCCGCGACCGAGCGCGGGCAAGGAGGCCGCGACCGAGCGCGGGCAAGGAGGCCGCAACCGAGCGCGACAAGGAGGCTGCGACCGAGCGCGACAAGGAGGCCGCGACCGAGCGCGGGCAAGGAGGCTGCGACCGAGCGCGACAAGGAGGCCGCGACCGAGCGCGGGCAAGGACCCGTGACTGAGCGCGGGCAAGGAGGCCGCGACCGAGCGCGGGCAAGGAGGCCGCGACCGAGCGCGGGCAAGGAGGCCGCGACCGAGCGCGGGCAAGGAGGCCGCGACCGAGCGCGGGCAAGGAGGCCGCAACCGAGCGCGACAAGGAGGCTGCGACCGAGCGCGGGCAAGGAGGCCGCGACCGAGCAAGGGCAAGGAGGCCGCGACCGAGCGTGGGCAAGGAGGCCGCGACCGAGCGCGGGCAAGGAGGCCGGGACCGAGCGCGGGCAAGGAGGCCGGGACCGAGCGTGGGCAAGGAGGCCGGGACCGAGCGCGGGCAAGGAGGCCGGGACCGAGCGCGGGCAAGGAGGCCGCGACCGAGGGCGGGCAAGGAGGCCGCGACCGAGCGCGGGCAAGGAGGCCGGGACCGAGCGCGGGCAGGGAGGACGCGACCGAGGGCGGGCAAGGAGGCCGGGACCGAGCGCGGGCAAGGAGGCCGCGACCGAGGGCGGGCAAGGAGGCCGGGACCGAGCGCGGGCAAGGAGGCCGGGACCGAGGGCGGGCAAGGAGGCCGCGACCGAGCGCGGGAAAGGAGGCCGGGACCGAGCGCGGGCAGGGAGGACGCGACCGAGGGCGGGCAAGGAGGCCGGGACCGAGCGCGGGCAAGGAGGCCGCGACCGAGGGCGGGCAAGGAGGCCGGGACCGAGCGCGGGCAAGGAGGCCGGGACCAGGCGCGGGCAAGGAGGCCGCGACCGAGGGCGGGCAAGGAGGCCGGGACCGAGCGCGGGCAAGGAGGCCGCGACCGAGCGCGGGCAGGGAGGCCGGGACCGAGCGCGGGAAAGGAGGCCGCGACCGAGCGCGGGCAAGGAGGCCGCGACCGAGCGCGGGCAGGGAGGCCGGGACCGAGCGCGGGCAAGGATGCCGCGATCGAGCGCGGGCAAGGATGCCGCGATCGAGCGCGGGCAAGGTGGCCATTTTACTGTTCTAGGCCAATTACTAATTGTTATAAGTAACCTAAAATGTTAATGATGTGCTCTGCTGGGCATATACTTCATGATTATACCAATGTTGCTAAAATATTTTTTTTTTATTAAAAATCTGTCAGCAAAAGAATTTTTTTTTTAACATAAAAAATTCCATTTAAATGGTTATTACTAGAGACGTGAAAATAACGTTTTGTGTATAGATGCTACAAAGCGCTTTTTTTTAGTAGAAACTTAGGTTTTTCTGTTCCTATTTTATTATATTTGACATAGTAATTATACTTTGATTATGATAAATGCAATTTGGTTGAATTAATTTTAATAGTATGACATGATTTAAAAATAAAAATTTGAGAAAACTTCATTCTCAAGTTTTTTAATCTTGGCAAAAAAAATAGATGCTACAAAACGCTATAAAATGACGATTGAAAATGCTATTTTCATGAAACACTAGTTATTACCCATTAATGAAGCGTTATCAAATACTAATAATAATACCTGGCACTCTGTGCTGCAGTAGTAGAGTCTCCTGAACCGCGAGCAGTAGAGTGATGCCAGACTGTCGCACAGTTGACACTTGACATCACTGTCAGCGTTATCTAATACTAATAATAATACCTGGCACTCTGTGCTGCAGTAGTAGAGTCTCCTGCACCGCGAGCAGTAGAGTGATGCCAGACTGTCGCACAGTTGACACTTGACATCACTGTCAGCGTTATCTAATACTAATAATAATACCTGGCACTCTGTGCTGCAGTAGTAGAGTCTCCTGCACCGCGAGCAGTAGAGTGATGCCAGACTGTCGCACAGTTGACACTTGACATCACTGTCAGCGTTATCTAATACTAATAATAATACCTGGCACTCTGTGCTGCAGTAGTAGAGTCTCCTGCACCGCGAGCAGTAGAGTGATGCCAGACTGTCGCACAGTTGACACTTGACATCACTGTCAGCGTTATCTAATACTAATAATAATACCTGGCACTCTGTGCTGCAGTAGTAGAGTCTTCTGCACCGCGAGCAGTAGAGTGATGCCAGACTGTCGCACAGTTGACACTAGATATCACTGTCAGCGTTATCTAATACTAATAATAATACCTGGCACTCTGTGCTGCAGTAGTAGAGTCTCCTGCACCGCGAGCAGTAGAGTGATGCTAGACTGTCGCACAGTTGACACTTGATATCACTGTCAGCGTTATCTAATACTAATAATAATACCTGGCACTCTGTGCTGCAGTAGTAGAGTCTCCTGCACCGCGAGCAGTAGAGTGATGCCAGACTGTCGCACAGTTGACACTTGACATCACTGTCAGCGTTATCTAATACTAATAATAATACCTGGCACTCTGTGCTGCAGTAGTAGAGTCTCCTGCACCGCGAGCAGTAGAGTGATGCCAGACTGTCGCACAGTTGACACTTGATATCACTGTCAGCGTTATCTAATACTAATAATAATACCTGGCACTCTGTGCTGCAGTAGTAGAGTCTTCTGCACCGCGAGCAGTAGAGTGATGCCAGACTGTCGCACAGTTGACACTTGATATCACTGTCAGCGTTATCTAATACTAATAATAATACCTGGCACTCTGTGCTGCAGTAGTAGAGTCTCCTGCACCGCGAGCAGTAGAGTGATGCCAGACTGTCGCACAGTTGACATCACTGTCAGCGTTATCTAATACTAATAATAATACCTGGCACTCTGTGCTGCAGTAGTAGAGTCTCTTGCACCGCGAGCAGTAGAGTGATGCCAGACTGTCGCACAGTTGACACTTGACATCACTGTCAGCGTTATCTAATACTAATAATAATACCTGGCACTCTGTGCTGCAGTAGTAGAGTCTCTTGCACCGCGAGCAGTAGAGTGATGCCAGACTGTCGCACAGTTGACACTTGACATCACTGTCAGCGTTATCTAATACTAATAATAATACTTGGCACTCTGTGCTGCAGTAGTAGAGTCTCCTGCACCGCGAGCAGTAGAGTGATGCCAGACTGTCGCACAGTTGACACTTGACATCACTGTCAGCGTTATCTAATACTAATAATAATACCTGGCACTCTGTGCTGCAGTAGTAGAGTCTCTTGCACCGCGAGCAGTAGAGTGATGCTAGACTGTCGCACAGTTGACACTTGATATCACTGTCCTCCAGTATACTGTCGATGTTGACCTCCGTCACCGTGGCGGAGGAGTGGAGGTCAACGTGGTCACTGGAGGTCTTCCGAGGTCGCGACGGCTCGCCAACCACCTCAAACACCTGAAAACACAAGCATTATTAATATTATTATTATACTCTTGTAATACATACATACTCGGTCATACCGGTGTACGAACACAAATGTCAAATATTTCCACGTGCTTACCTTATTTATTATATTATTACAAAATTACATATATGTATACCAAGGATACATGCCAAGATCAGTCTTTTTTTAATAAAAAGCATTGATATACCAAACAAAAATGCAAACAATTTGCAAAAAAGAGGCCAAGTCCAAAACGGAGAAGACAAACCGTTACAAACCAAAGAGAGCACACAAACAAAAAACGCCAATTTCAAAAGAGGCTCAACATTTAAAGGGGTGATATCTAAAATTGTGGCCAAGCCAATTATTTTATTTCCAATATATAAATTTAGTAATTATAATTAAATAAACAAATATATAAATGTTTACATCAGTTAATAATTGATAAATAAATATATTAGCAGCAATTACAAAATTAGATAAACTTATTGAAACATTTCGAGGTGGGAAAAACAAAATGAACACACTGTAGTTATAAGGAAAAGCTTGGCCGATGAATTTGCAATTTGGCTTTGGGTTATATATTATTAATATTACGTACTATAAAGCAATAATGGTAATAACTCATCAAGTTAATGAACTTTAAAGTCAATTTAATAAATAATAATGTAATTCTAGAAATTACACAATGACAAAATTAAATAAATTGAGTTAGTGTGAGTGAGCCAACGGTTTAGCCGCAGTCGCTTAGCTGGTTCCCATACGAACACCGAAGCTTGGGCTAGGTCAGGAGGTGGATGGGTGACCATTCTCCTCTGAAACACTAGTTACCATTGGTTAGAGCAGATTGGAGGGTTTGAAAGCTTGTGTAACAACTTCGTTCTTCTCGTCAACTGCTCGGCAGTCCAGGTTAGTGGAGGAACCTATATAACTGGTCAAAGTTACACCGTCCTTTCGGATGGGACGTAAAGCTGGTGGTCCTCTTGGTACTTTTCGACAGGAGTAGGCTACGTGCCGGTACCGGGTTTCCCCTCCTCCCTTCTTCTTCATCACGCATCGTTGTTAATCATCCGTTGTTATACTGGTCACTTTTAAATGGCATAAAATGCTGTATGGGACCAATAAATAAATAAAAAAAAATAAAAAAAACATTTTAGGACTTGGAAAATAAAACTGAGAATGCAAATTCATCAGCCAAGCTTTTAATTATAAATACAGTGTGTTCATTTTGTTTTTTCCACCTCGAAATGTTTCAATAAAATAATTTAATTTTGTAATTATTAAGTGATGTAAACATTTATATATTTGTTTATTTAATTATAATTACTATATTTATATATTGGAAATAAAATATTTGGCCTGGCCACAATTTTAGATATCACCCCTTTTAAATGTTGAGCCTCTTTTGAGAAATTGGCATTTTTTGTACGTGTGCCCTCTTTGGTTTGTAACGGTTTGTCTTCTCCGTTTTGGACTTGGCCTCTTTTTTGCAAATTTTTTGCATTTTTGTTTGGTATCTATTTTTACTACAAACTTTGCTTTATTAAATTTTGAACGCTTATAGACACGCGATCAGCCCGATTTGTCAGTCAGCTATTTTATGGAAAGTGGTTTTGTAATGAAATATGACTTGAAAGCTCCTTTATTTCATTTCTACTCAGCCTATTCTATTATAAATGGGCAAAATGGTACTTTCAGATATAACCAAGTTTACTCGCAAACTATCGAAAGTCACTCTCAAGCTGCGAGCTAGCGAGCAGAAATTTTGAGGGTTGTGGTTTCCTATTAATTTGTTTAGAACGCATATAAACACGTGTAAAAATCGATAAATGATGTGGAACAACATGTTGAACTGTGAACACCACTGTTAATAATTAAATTAAAGAAGGAACTTTCCAAAAACTGTCAGTTAGATATTTCAAACTATGTTGTTTCCTATAATTTGTTTAAAACGCATATAAACATGTTTAAAAAAAGATAAACGACGATAAGGATGTGGAAAAACATGTTGAACTGTGAATTAAATTAAAGAAAGAACTTTACCAGCACTGGCATGTTTTATATTTCAAACTAAACTATAAAAAAGTAAGCTCTGAGTAGGAAAGCGGAAATCTCAGTAGCACATCTAGATGGTCTATATAGCCCTTTTCACTGACATGAGATACATAATTATTATGATCCTCTTATTATTATTATTATTATTATTATTTGTGGTTTAAAGGCACAAAATGATCCTCTTACTATCGTTTTAAAATCTATATAGCGTAAGATTTTCAGGGGTTGGTTGGTGACCCCCAAGGGGGCCCCCACCCGGGGGGGCCCCGTACGGGTTTCCGTAGTTCCGTACCAGACAGGCCGCCCCTGATTGTTTATAAGCTTCAATAAACTCGTACCAAATTCCTACGACAAATTATTAAATTAATATTTGCCGGTGCAGATCATCTCAATTCGGTTGTGTTCAAGAAACGAGATAAATAAAAAAATAATAAATAAATTCACATTTAGAGTCTACCCACTCAGTAACTAAACTGATTTGCAGTGGGGGACTTTAATTGAAAGTGACTAAACCAACCCTGTAGGCTTCGAACACCATCGACGAGTGAGCGATAACCAATCAAAGATCGATATTTCAAATACGAAACATATGAATCAGTGATTGGACAGTGCGAACACCTGCGGACAAATGCCAGAATCAACAAGGCCGATTCAGAACAACTTTGAATTTATTGAGTGCTTCGTTGCTAGGACGGCTCCAAAGTCACCGTTTACTTATTCCCAAGCCAAGGAGTAATGGAATTGAATCCATATTAGAAGTTAAAAAACTTCTGCCTGAAGCGGAATTTGAGCCCGGGACCTTCTGCATTGGAAGCAGGGATGCTAACCACTGGACCAACGAGCCACCTACCGAGATTGTAAATCTTGCGTCTATAAAAGTATAGTTTCAAAATACATGCGTATTCCACTTTACTGATATTTGTTCTGTGAACGGCATTGGTGATATGTTTCTTCTAACACTACCAGTTAGTGTTGCAAGTTCAGAACGCTCATTTTCAAAATCGAGAATAATGCGTGGGATGAGAACACTTTCGCTTGAAAATCGCTCAGAAGAAATATTTGTTACGATCACCAAATCAATTCGTTTGCTATCTGGCAAGTCCGGAATTGGAAGTTCTGATTTAAGGCCACCCGATGCCTCTATGCTGCCAATGTTAAATCTCTGAAACTGATACCTTTTTACCTTTTTCTCAGATACTATCCAACCTACAGGATTGAAATTTCTGGGGTACTCTAAAGGCCGATCCACAATTGAAATAAGAGTTGCAATAAGAATCCGTGAAATAGTGAAATAACAGCCAACTGGTTCACAACAGTCCCGTAGTACCTTATTTCAACATAGGAGAGCGTTTCAATCGAGCACTTTTCGACCGGATCTGACGCCATAGTCACGGCCTACTCCAAACCTATAGCAGGCCGTGGCCAAATGGGGCTTTGCACTGCGACTTTTTTCCACTCGCAGCGCCAGCACCGACAAACAACGAGCTGTCAAAATAATAAAATTGCAACATTATGAAGAAAACGAGGTATGGCGATAGTAACATGCTCACCAGTTAAAACGATTAATGATGGGCAACCAAGTTGTGAAAGTTTGGTATGTTTCTTGTTTGTTTTGAAGATTTGATTTCAAAATCAGAATATTTTATTGTTTGACAGCTTGATGTTTGTCGATCGATTCATTTCATTTGTTTCATTGTTGTAAAGCAAGCTTGCAAGAAGCCTACCTAAAGGATGGTCCACACAGATTTTTTAAGCATAAGATTTAAGGTTTAGCCCGTAGTCGTAAAGTTGGATCATAGGAAACACGTACTGGCGTTCACACAAAGTTTTAGTTTTAAGACATTGTTTTCATTGTTGTTCTTAAAACAACGTCTTAAAACCTTAAATCTTATGCTTAAAAAATCTGTGTGGACCAGCCTTAACGTGGACGACGACGACGAAATTAACAACAACAACAACAAAAACGACGATAATATCCGGTTCGACTGGAGTAGGCCTTTTCTTCTCAAGCTCTGATTGGTTTGTCATAAGGTGCATCATGGGAAGTTCAAATAAGAAATGGAATTGATTTGATGACTATTTCAATGACTATTTCAATCCACTGTGACAGTTGTGAACCACAGCATTGTTATTGCATGTTCATATTCGCTTAAACATTATTGCTATTTCACTATTGCAACTCTTATTTCAATTGTGAATCGGCCTTAATACACTTGTGTTCTATACTTTAAAGAGGGCTTTTTTAGAAATAAGTTATGGTTAATTTGTTATGAATTTTTTCTCAAGTGTATGTTTTTTGTACATTTTTTCCTACATTTCTCAACATGAATGAGTTCATATTACTGTTTTCACTATAGGTATCTAAAAAAGCCCTCTTTAAAGTATGTCAATAGTATTGATTAGTATGTACTGAAAATTTCAATGAGCTAGGACCTTCCTGAGCTGAGAAAATGGTACCTTTGTACAGTACAAATGTAGTTTTGAGATACACAACGCAAGGTTAAAGATTTAATTTGGTTTTACCAGGCTTGAGTGCAGTTTTCTTGCCCATGGACTGCTACCTTATTATGGTGGGCAGATTTGCATGGTGTGCTGATCCTGAGAGCTATGACGGTGGAAGTGTATGCTTCTGATAGGGCCACCCTAGCCGGATAAGTCGAGGCAGAGAAGCCAGACAAAAGGCAGTTCTCATCCCCATGGACTGCTACCTTATCGTGGTGTGCAGGTTTACATGTCTTGGGGATCCTGAGAGTTATGCAGGTGGAAGCGTATGCTTCTAGTAGGGACACGGTAGTCGGTAAAACATTTCACCAGCGGCTACCAATGAACGCTACGCGTTAACAAACCGCACATTGGTTGAAATAGTCTATTATTTTCTAGGCCAATTATTTGGAGCTTGAGACAGTGAACTGTGCATCACAGTTGGAGCACAAGAGATCTAAATTTGAGACTAGGCCTGTACTAGCTTCACACTTTATAGTGACACATCCTCTTTGTTTACAATGCATGCAAGATTCTAATTGTCTTAGTCCCAAATTCCTGTGATAGATCTACAATGTTTTCGCAGTCCCCACTATCACTTAAAGGCATATTGTCATCTAGCGTTGAAGTTAAACTATGTCAGACCTTGAATTATTTAAAGAATTTAGGAACAAAAATGAAAGAAATCGGTCCGTATTTAAACAAGTTATGAGCAATTTTAATCAAGAATGTTCATTGGGTGACGTCACACGCGTGACGTAGTTGGATGCGAGCTGTGCCGCGCTCACTCATCTTCGCTGCTGGCCATCCATGGCGCGCCCCACCGCCCCCGACCTCTATCGGACAGTTGATGGGTGTATGTTCGAGATGCCGTATGTTTGGCTTGAATGAACTTGTATTGTCATCGTATTGAATTGATTGTCATCGGTGTGATCACTCTCACTATCATTGACAGATTCACATTCGTCAAAATCTTCTGTTTCAAACGATTCGTCGTGGTCGTTTATTTAATCGGTTTCACTTTCCGAGCTTGCACAAAACGTCATCCCCTCTCGCAAACTGGTTGGCTCTAATTTAGTGTTTCAATATCAAGCTCAAACTTTATTTCTATGTCTTTAGGTTTATTCTGAAATGTTTCGTGATTTACTGAGTCGTCATTACATAAACATTAATCGTAGCGTAGTACAGCGTGATGTGGAGATGTACTTTGGGCATTTTGGGTTTGAATGTTTTCAAAGACGATGCTTGTTTCGAGCGGCAAGGTAACATGAATTTCGCTGTTTTTAAAGGGGTATCAATGCTGCCTCTCAATTTGACAGACGGTACTGCTCATTTTTTTAACACACGTTTCGATTTTTTGTTCATTAGATTCATTTTCCATTTTCAAACTGTTGGTAATTTCATAGTCGTCTTTAATGAAATGTTCGGAACATACACGAGTGTATTTGCTTGGTAGGCCTACAGAGTTCTTACTATTAATTTTCGATAGCCAGTTTTTATGTTACACTGGCTAAAAACCCAAAGGCACTGGAGATTTGTCCCTGTTTGGAAAACGGTGAAACGACATGTCGATCGGGCTTACAAGACTGTTATTGCATCCGTACGCACAACAATTTAATACCATGATTACTGATTAATATAGCTGGTGCGATACGTACACTATAGTCTAAATGGCCATTTACAATAATAACATAAAAGCTTTGACACTTATAATGTCCGTTATGCTTAATGCCTCCACGGCAAGCATAATGAAACTACAACTACAAATAAATCAACTAGAACCTTAAGACGTACTCTACACAATCCACTTGTCCGTGCACTCTCTTAATAAACTGCTGGATATTAGCACTCACATTAGTTATTAATAAAACTATTCTTTGTACATCTATTGAAGCAAATCTGAGAAACAACCATCCATACAGACTGTCAAGTGTCAACCCCTTACTGCACCACGCAACGGGTGTTCCTACCCGAGTCGCGCCTCGCCCAGCCGCTCGGTCCGCATCCAACAACGTCACATGCCCCGAGGCGCGCGTCAAAACAAATCATTGTAGGGGGAGTAGGCTTCGTCCAAAGTTGCCATAAGCTGCGGTTTTCTTATTTTTTTAATGTCTATTTGAAAACAAAAAATACTTACTTGTATGTGAAAATAGGCCTTTAAGAGATGATTATACTGTTCAAATGAACTCTGCATTTTAACAGTGATGCACTTACAGGAGGTACAAATGTAGAATCATCCTGCGAAGGACAGGATAGTGTAGATAAAAGTTGTTTACTTTGTAGGCCTAGGCTAGGGCCAGCCCTTACTTGGTGTTACACATTTGCAGTAAGTTTACAAGTGAAAATGTATCTTGCGATAGACGAACAGTGTTTATTCTAGTAGAAGTCCTTTTTTTAAACACTTAAGGTGGTCTACCCATCTTGAAATAACGAAAATTACCACTTCAAATGAGAGAAAACTCGCAATGTTTACCACTAAAAAGTGTGGTTATAAACTGACAATACCAATGAACTCACAGCCTTGTCGACAATTTAACCAATTTGACCAACTTACTTCAATCATAAAACTAAAGTCACTAGATTTAAAACCTAGGCGGGAAGCAGTACGTAAGTGAAATACATCCACATACAGCCACACCGACCGCAAAAGAGTGAAAATACGGGAAAATCAAGCGTAGCGCTTCACTTAAAATAATAAATAAGTAAGTTATAAATTTAGTACATGAAACATGGTTATATCATCTAATTAATAATAGGGCCTAGAATGAAGTATATGATACAAAAAAAAAAAAGATACCCTAAAATTTTCTCGCATACGGGTGGCCTTAATGGATTTACAAATTGAAAATTTCGTCCCAGATCCCCGTTTTCATTAGTGTTGCTTTTCAGGTAAAAGACAAGGTCTAAAGTATAAATCCCAATTTTGGTGCTAGTCGGCAGACTAACGCAACAATAAGTTACCATATTTACAACACTTACGTATGAAGAGGAAATGTAGCAACGTAAAATATTGTAAGGGATTATGAGAGCTATGAGATGAGCTAAGATTTGTTTAAATATATTAATTACGAAGCTACGTATTCTAACTACTAGGCCATGTGACGTCAGGGTCATTGCCGCTGCTTACGATAGGCAGAGCAACCGTATGCAATTCGATTCAGGTGCCAAATGGGGGACAAAGTACACATTCGAGTCCCCAAGAGGGCCAGCTTGAATAGGAAGATTAATAAAGTTGATATAAAAGAATGTTAGTAATAGTGTGACGGACTGTAACACTCGTGTTTGTTTGAGTGTTTCAATTGCCAAGGCTCACGCACGGCGAGTGGGGGACCTGGGCCTGGATTCACAAAGATGCGTAACTCTAAGTTCTCCTAAGTTAGGCAAATCCTAGCTAGATAAATCAAGATAAATCGTCTAGGTATTAATACACATTCACAAATCAAATATTATTAGTTAAATTGTTCATATTTTACTATATTTTATCTTTATAACATTGCAGAACGACATATTGGTGATTTATATCACTAAGATTTGCCTAAACTAGGACGTCTTAGCACTTAGGCACCTTTGTGAATCTAGGCCCTGGATTCTATTCCCATGATCGATTGATCAATGAGGCTTAACGTCTCATATTTATGCAACGATGGCTAATCGAGACGATGAGCGGGTGATAATGAAGATGAGAAAGATGATAATGAAGAATAAAGCCACATCCGAATCAGAGCCATTGTACGTCGCGTGAGTCGTCATACGGGAGTCCAGCAAGGGAGGGCAGGGCCAAGTGGGAGGAGAAATATTCAATGGGACAGTGGGGGGGAAAGGGGATTGGGGTGTGGACTGCACTTCGTCTGACTTCTCCTCCTTGACCAGTCCGGCTTGGGTGGCCCTACCAGAAGCATACGCTTCCGCCGGCATAGCTCTCGGGATCAACAAAGCACGCAAACCTGCCCACCACGATAAGGTGGCAGTCCCTGGGCAGGATTCTATTCCCAATTGATGGTACATTTGAATAATAATTAGTGATATTTTTTTTTTTTTACCTCGATTTAATATTACGTTAGGCGTGATGTGTTGACAACACGCATATACGTATAACAACAAAATGTGTGAAACTACATAACCTATAGATCTATTTTCTTGAAGTGCAAAAATCGTCATAGAAACACAACTCAGAAAAGTAATCATATTCAATTTCCATGATTAGAAAATTGGTGTCCATTAATTAAAGCTAAATACACAAATATCGACATGATGAAACACTAAACTATTCATTGTGTATTAGTATGAATAACAAAAGACAGCGCATGGCAGGTAGCGGCAACCCTTCTATTAATCCACGGAACCCCGCGCGCTCGCTGCGAGCTATGAATATACTTCCAAGTTTGTACAAAATAGCGGATTTGTCGCAAAATTGTGTCGGTTTTTCTGGTCTAGCGTTAGAATCTCGCCCAGTTTAAAGGTTTAGTGTCAGGTAATCAATGGTAGTTTTGAAGTGTAAGACGAGAATGGAACATTAATCATTTTACTTACCACAGCGACATCATCGTCGTCAGAATCCTCGATCAAGATCACAACCTCTTCCGCCGAGATCTTCTTTGTCTTCTCCTTCTTCTTATTCTTCTTTACCTCCTCCTCCTTCTTCTTCTTCTTCTTCCCCTTGGACGCCGCAACTCTGCTCCCCCCGCTCGGTTTGTCCGCAGGCGTAATCTGAGCCGGTGGTTCGGGCTCGTCCGATATATCAATCTCGTCTATCGGTCCGCGCGAGCTCGCTTTGTCTTTGGACGACGTCGCTCTGTCACTGGATATGTCCACCTCATCTATCCTTGAGCTGGAGCTTACGTCTTTGTTGGTCTCGGTTTGCCTCGTCCGCGGACCGGATGCCGCGTCTGCCACGCTCAACGTATTTCCGCTCGACTTTTTCGGAAGACCTGCCGCGTTGGCGACCTCGGACGAGTCGGCAAATTCGATCGTGTCTCCATACGAGTTTGTCAGATCGATCGAAAAGCGAATCTGCTCGACCCAAGCGTCGGAACTCGCGTCGTGCGTCATACTTATGACGTCGTCTTCGATGACGAGTTGTTCATGTTCCTCCAGCTCAAAGTCAGTCGAAGACGCCAACAGACAATTCATATCTCTCTCAGAGTTGTCATCCGCATAAATACCGGGCGATGCGTCTGTTTCATGTTGCGACACTAGAGGACTCTTAGGGCTGTCATCCGCATAAATACCGGGCGATGCGTCTTGTTCATGTTGCGACACTAGAGGACTCTTAGGGCTGTCATCCGCATAAATACCGGGCGATGCGTCTGTTTCATGTTGCGACACTAGAGGACTCTTAGGGCTGTCATCCGCATAAATACCGGGCGATGCGTCTTGTTCATGTTGCGACCCTAGAGGACTCTTAGGGCTGTCATCCGCATAAATACCGGGCGATGCGTCTGTTTCATGTTGCGACACTAGAGGACTCTGAGGGCTGTCATCCGCATAAATACCGGGCGATGCGTCTGTTTCATGTTGCGACACTAGAGGACTCTTAGGGCTGTCATCCGCATAAATACCGGGCGATGCGTCTGTTTCATGTTGCGACACTAGAGGACTCTTAGGGCTGTCATCCGCATAAATACCGGGCAATGCGTCTTTTTCATGTTGCGACACTAGAGGACTCTTAGGGCTGTCATCCGCGTAAATACCGAGCGATGACTCTGTCTCTCGTTGCAACACGAGCATATCATCTATCCCGAACTTCACTTTGCCAACTTCATCCGACAAGCTGTCGAGTTCACAGATTTCAGTACAGTCTTTGCTCGTGGGGGCATTTTGGTCATTTGGCACCGCAGTTTCGTCCGAAGGGGAATCCGATTGGACCACCGCGACGTCCGACCAAGACGTAGAAGACACTGTTGGTGATTCTTCCGTCGGTACTTTTGCGACCGTTTCCGCAACGCCGGAAGACTCTAGACTGGATCGCACGACACCCTCCACTAAGTCGCCTATGGAGATGTTACCACAGCGACGATTAACGTTAGTATAGCAACGAGGTACAGGACCGCAAGTTGACGTGATCGACTGACCAACATCTTGTTCCCCAGAGGGTCCCAAATCCTTGGACGTGGATTCGAGGAGCTTGCTTAGAGTGATGTGACGGTCCTGTGTCTGACGACTTGGAGCAAGCGGTAACACATCTGGAGTACTGGCTTCAAACAGACCGTCTGAGTTTCTTGGCTCCACTCCATCTACATTAGCTGACTTTGGCAATCTAATGGGTTCTTGCGTACTAGACACTGACGGACGAATTGCATCAATCGGTGAAAGACGAATACCCGGCGCAGTTTGCTGTGTAACGTTCCTGGGACTGTCTTGTACACTGGCTGTGTAGGCCGACGGCGATGGTCTACTGTGATGTTGTGTACTGGATACACGTGGATGAACCGCATTGGTTGGCATGACCCGTGGTGTTTGCTGCCAAACAGTGTCCGGAAAATACTGCTGTGGGACGTAGTCATGCGGAATGGCTATCAAGGGAGGCAAATCTGCGGGCCGACTCGGATGCGGTTCGAGACGAGGAACCGGCGGAACCTTCGAAACACTTGACGACTTGGGGGTCACAATAGCGCCACATCCGCAGACGCACAGATGTAATCCGTCCGTTTCGGGCCGCACACAAGGTAATCGGTAATTCGAACGGGCGTTTGAACTACTTGAGGAGAGGGGTATTCGATTCCATTCTCCGGATGTTATCAGCCCTTGGACAGTTGGGTGGGGCAACTGCGATTGAGTTGCATGTTGGTTAGTCGGAGGCTGGCCTCTGTGCGTTGTGATCTTCAAGCAATGTTGCCAGCAGTCCGCCATGGCCGCAATCGGATCGTAATCCGTCGACCGTCCCTTCGGAGGGGTCACGTAGATCTGGTTCGATTCCACCGGTTCACGTTCGGAATCGGCGGAACTTTGTCCGGAGGTGATAGTGGAGCAAGTCGCCGTGGACGTCTGGGACAAGGGATCGAGTGGGGTGGAGGGGATATGGGTCCGCGGTGGCGCTAGGGACCGTGTATCGTCGGTGTGGCGCATGGGCCGACCGGCAAGCGAAGAGTTCCCACGAGACGCATCACGGTTGTCAAAAGTGGGTTTGTTTGTTCGGTAGTCGAGAGCACCAGCGCAGGTATTGTGGAGGTCGTGATTGGGATCGGCACGCGTTGACAAGTGTGGTTGTTGCGTGCGAGAAGACGCAGCGTGTGCGTTTGGCACATTTCCTCGGGCCGAGACTGCAGCATTACGTTCTTCAAATGGATTCACTGCCAACAGTGGCATCTCAGGATTTGGAATCGGGACGCTGACCTTTCGACGTTGTCTCTTGTTTGTCTGCTGAGAGTTCTTAGTCCGAGTGTTGCGCTGGGGGATTAATGTTGCACTCGGTGCTTGAAAGGCGTGCGCGATTTGCGGTTGGTTGGCGATTACCACCTTTCCGTCGACAAACGACTGATTTAAGTTGCTTATTCTCCATTGTGCACACTTTGATTCACAAATGGACCTTCCAATTCGGTCAATCACTTCGTTTTGTTCTATTGTTATATTATAGAACTCGTAAAACATATCCTCAGTAAAGCTACATTTATTATGAACAGTTAAATCAGTAATTATTGCAAAAAGTAATTGGTAGAAGACACCAGGAGTAATCAGATTTAAGAATTGGTTTTGCATATTTAAAAGCCGTGGTCTGAAGTAATAAATGTACCTTTGCAGATGATCAAAGCATTCCCTAAACTCTACGTTGGCAAAAGTATCCAAGTGCGGAGGACAAAGGGAGAGCAAACATCTGAGACGACCGAAACATTCGGCCACGTGTAGGATCTTACTGCCGAACATGGTGAACTTGGCCTTGACTTCGACGTTGAACGGAAGGAGGTGGAAGCCGAGCCTCAACCGATCCACCAGCGCGTCGTAAGCAGACACGGGTCGGCCCCCGACCTCGACCGGTCCCGACAGTCCGAGACTGGACGGATCTCTCACTCTGATCCAGCTCTCACCGCCTTGCGACGCCTCGGAGTCGGCTCCCAGGCGTTCGGGGATCGCGTCCGGGATGATGGTTTCCTGAGAGTTCCCCTCCAGCATGACCCTGGTGAAGATCACAGGTCGAGATGGCCCCTCACAAGGTTGTCGACTAGTGGGCGTGGTCAACGGAGCTGCTAGGAGGGGGTTGGCCAGCAAGTGCCCACTTTCATACGCAGCCGCACACACGTCTGCAGGCCTTCCTTCAATGCCCACAGGTAAGGCAGAAATCAATCCTTGGGGTACTTGCGGTCTTTGATTGGTATGAAGAGAGGAATTCTGTTTGCTTGGCGGTTCGCTTCTCAGCCCAGAGGAAACATCAAACACATGTTTATTCGTTGTAGAATCCTTCAGCATATTTCCTTCATTTAAGCTGCAGCCAGTCATGTTCGAACCCATCTTCCTCTTGGAGTATGAAGAACCTTCGGTTGTTCTGCGTAATTCATTCACTTGCTTCTCGGTTTGTTGACTGACCGTGTCAGCTGTTAGCGAGACAAATAATTGTGCATTAGGCATGTTTACAGGTAGTTCAGCTGGGATGTTGCTACGATAGTCATTCTCTAGACTTATTACATCAGACATATCTTTCCACCTACTGTGTGTCTTTGCCACCTCCTTGGGAAAGTCAATCTTTGGGGTTTTCGGTGCCCTCGCAGGTTTGCTCAAAACTATTCCACCAAGACGTGTCTTGCATTGCTTTGCATTACCCAAGTTACAGGTTAGATTCTTTATCTCAACCAATGGCCCTGGATGAAGCTGTTGCTTGACTGTTCTATCGCGGACAGAACTGCCACCTCCCTTTACGCCAATACTGCTCTGTATTGTAGGAGTTTTCATACTGATTTCGTAAGACGGGTTCTTTTCCAGGTCCTGCAGATCTTCTAATGGCTGATCCAATACAAGGTCCTGCAGATCTTCTAATGGCTGATCCAATACCACGTCCATGTCCGGGTGTGTCTGCAGAGACGTCTCTTCCCCAAACATAGCACGCTTCTTGTGGACACTGCTGAGAGTATTGTCTGCATGAGTTAAACCTTCTCCGCAAGTTGTCAGGGGTTTCTTCTGGAACATTATTTCCAAGGAAGGTAACTTTTCGCGGCAGACCGCAGCATGCCCGTTATTTATCTCACCGCTTGTAAAGCTGTTCAGGCCAAGAGTGTTGCAGTCACTTGTCAAGCTCTTCTTAGTCATTATTTCCGCGGATATCTGCTTTTTGGTGCCGTTCTCAACTGTTCTACCATTTACCGCACCGTTTGCAAGACAAGACACATATCCGCCACTACGCTCCATGTTCTTCGTCATCTTAGCTTCAACTGCAGCTTCTTGCTTCTTGATGTCGCTCTCCACAGTTCTCCCATTTACTGCCCCATTTGCAAGATTAGAAACGCCCACATCACTGGACTCAACGTTGTTTGTAATCTTCACTTTTGAAGGAGCCTCCCGCATTTCGGTGTCATTCTCCATATCTCTATTTCTATCCTTACGATCGACAAGAGTTTGCTTAACACGGATATCACCTTCTCCGCCACGTTCCATGTTCCTTTGAGTACTTCCTAAAGATATCTCATTACCAGAGTCACTTCCGACCAGCTCACTGTTTTTGTCGACAGTGGTAAAATGTTCTTTGCCCATAGCGGTGCCCCTACCACTATCAGAAAAAATCGTATCAGCAGAAAATGTTTTGTTGATTGTTAAAGCATCATTCTGGAATGATTTGGTCGATTCTGTTCGTACCTTAGTAGGATTCTCGGCAAAACTCCCAGAATGGACACGTGTTCTATTTTGAACTGGGGATGTTAGATCAAGGTGTTCTCCGATTGTATTACCATCAAAGCACCCAACTGTTTTCCCCAAACACTCACATTCTGAATGTCTTTTGTGCTTTAGTAGGTCTGTTGAATTATCGCCAGGATTTACCTTCGGCGACTCCTGTGATCGATTTTCACTATCGCACACAGAACTCGTCTTTATAATCGTACGACTTGCCTTTCCGCCTGCGTCGTCATTACCCCCGGACGAGCGCGTTTCCGTACGCGAGGACCCCTCGTTGGGGCTCTCGACGTAGAACAGTTTGGGTCTGGGCGCGTCATTGAGCCTCGGCGTGGACGTCTTCCCTTCGCTCCGAGGTACCGGCGCGGCGTCCGGGCGGGGCGCGGTCGGGGCCGTACGTCTGGCCGGCGCGGAGTAAAACGACCCTCTCGGAAGCCTCCAGACCGTCGGGACCGGCTCGCTCGTCTCGCGTTCGTTCACCAAGGGTCTCGTACCGGAGACGGTTCGCGCGCCGGCGGAAGTGGCCACGTGAGCGGGGACGGGAATAGTCGCGCTGGGCTTGTACGTACCGACACGTGGCAGGTTACTGATGACTTTCTTCCAGAAGTTGGCCGAGGACTTGGGCAGAGGGTCTAGTTGCAGCGGGGCTAGACGCCAGGAGCTTCTGCACTGAGACGCCGGTTTTTCCACGACCTTTTTACCCAGCCGCAAGTTGATGGCGTTGTCGCGGCGATATTGATTCCATCTAGATGTTTTTGCCGACTGTTCTTCTGCTAACGTTCGGGTTTTATTAGAAAAGAGACCTCGTTCATCATTGGCCAATGCAGGTCGACGAACGTACGAACGTTTCTTATTAGACATTGTCTCATTGTGCCCTTCCTTCTGGTTAGTTTGCTTTGCATCGGACGACGACGTAACAATATGTTCTTGTTGTGTTGTGAGCTCCGAGCTAGAAGATGCCCTCTCGACACTTGTATTGGGTTCTACGTCACACTTCCGCAGTTCTCCGCTCACGGGCGACTGTGTTTCCTGTACAACTTGTTGATCTGTACTTTCCATCTGATCTT
>OX246749.1:12466024-12586024 GCA_945910005.1 Isoperla grammatica
TGCAACAAGCACCGCTGTGTGGGTCCAGTATAATACTTATGTCAGCTACGCGTTATGCCTTGCAGCCTTATCCATACAGAGTTATGTCTTAACATGACTATGTCTTGCAACAAGCACCGCTGTGTGGGTCCAGTATAATACTTATGTCAGCTACGCGTTATGCCTTGCAGCCTTATCCATACAGAGTTATGTCTTAACATGACTATGTCTTGCAACAAGCACCGCTGTGTGGGTCCAGTATAGTACTTATGTCAGCTACGCGTTATGCCTTGCAGCCTTATCCATACAGAGTTATGTCTTAACATGACTATGTCTTGCAACAAGCACCGCTGTGTGGGTCCAGTATAGTACTTATGTCAGCTACGCGTTATGCCTTGCAGCCTTATCCATACAGAATTGTGTCTTAACATGACTATGTCTTGCAACAAGCACCGCTGTGTGGGTCCAGTATAATACTTATGTCAGCTACGCGTTATGCCTTGCAGCCTTATCCATACAGAATTGTGTCTTAACATGACTATGTCTTGCAACAAGCACCGCTGTGTGGGTCCAGTATAATACTTATGTCAGCTACGCGTTATGCCTTGCAGCCTTATCCATACAGAATTATGTCTTAACATGACTATGTCTTGCAACAAGCACCGCTGTGTTGGTCCAGTATAGTACTTATGTCAGCTACGCGTTATGCCTTGCAGCCTTATCCATACAGAATTGTGTCTTAACATGACTATGTCTTGCAACAAGCACCGCTGTGTGGGTCCAGTATAATACTTATGTCAGCTACGCGTTATGCCTTGCAGCCTTATCCATACAGAATTATGTCTTAACATGACTATGTCTTGCAACAAGCACCGCTGTGTGGGTCCAGTATAGTACTTATGTCAGCTACGCGTTATGCCTTGCAGCCTTATCCATACAGAGTTATGTCTTAACATGACTATGTCTTGCAACAAGCACCGCTGTGTGGGTCCAGTATAGTACTTATGTCAGCTACGCGTTATGCCTTGCAGCCTTATCCATACAGAGTTATGTCTTAACATGACTATGTCTTGCAACAAGCACCGCTGTGTGGGTCCAGTATAATACTTATGTCAGCTACGCGTTATGCCTTGCAGCCTTATCCATACAGAATTGTGTCTTAACATGACTATGTCTTGCAACAAGCACCGCTGTGTGGGTCCAGTATAATACTTATGTCAGCTACGCGTTATGCCTTGCAGCCTTATCCATACAGAGTTATGTCTTAACATGACTATGTCTTGCAACAAGCACCGCTGTGTGGGTCCAGTATAATACTTATGTCAGCTACGCGTTATGCCTTGCAGCCTTATCCATACAGAATTGTGTCTTAACATGACTATGTCTTGCAACAAGCACCGCTGTGTGGGTCCAGTATAGTACTTATGTCAGCTACGCGTTATGCCTTGCAGCCTTATCCATTACATGTAAGGTATAAGTAGACCCGCCCTTACCTGATTTGCTCATCAGTCAGCCTGGCTATGACCACCACGGGCCGCAACGAATACAGCTGCTCGTTCGTAGGCCTACTCGCCGGACATGCGCCATCCTGAGACTGTGAAGAACAGACCATCGTTCAAGTGGACATTTTACAGAAAATGCGGGTTGTTAAATTGCCCACTCGTTTTTGATACTTCCAGCTCATGTTCGGCAATTCCTATTTAGAGACCAAGTTGTAAATTACTTTGCTTGGATTGCTATCAAAATAAGTGGAACAGCCAATCTCATGCTTTTTTTATTTTTTTTTAAAGATGTGAAACATGTCTACCGGGTTGCCTTATGCATGCGATTACAAAAGCAAGAATGATTAAAATAAAATAAAATTACTGTGTTGCCACGTAGTATATACTGACTGTCAAGTTGTTTGACACAAAGTATATACTGACTGCCAAGTTGTGTTGACACAAAGTATATACTGACTGCCAAGTTGTGTTGACACAAAGTATATACTGACTGCCAAGTTGTGTTAACACGTAGTATGTACCGACTGCCAAGTTGTGTTGACACAAAGTATATACTGAATGCCAAGTTGTGTTGACACAAAGTATATACTGACTGCCAAGTTGTGTTGACACGTAGTATATACTGACTGCCAAGTTGTGTTGACACGTAGTATATACTGACTGCCAAGTTGTGTTGACACAAAGTATATACTGACTGCCAAGTTGTGTTGACACAAAGTATATTTTGACTGCCAAGTTGTGTTGACACAAAGTATATACTGAATGCCAAGTTGTGTTGACACAAAGTATATACTGACTGCCAAGTTGTATTGACACAAAGTATATACTGACTGCCAAGTTGTGTTGACACAAAGTATATACTGACTCCCAAGACACGTAGTAATAGTATATACTGACTGCCAAGTTGTGTTGACACAAAGTATATACTGACTCCCAAGTTGTGTTGACACGAAGTATATACTGACTACCAGGTTGTGTTGACACAAAGTATATACTGACTGCCAAGTTCTGTTGACCCAAAGTATATACTGACTGCCAAGTTGTGTTGACACAAAGTATATACTGACCCCCCAAGTTGTGTTGACACGAAGTATATACTGACTACCAAGTTGTGTTGACACAAAGTATATACTGACTCCCAAGTTGTGTTGACACAAACTATATCCTGACTCCCAAGTTGTGTTGACACGAAGTATATACTGACTGCCAAGTTGTGTTGCCACGTAGTATATACTGGCTGCC
Organism: Isoperla grammatica; assembly: GCA_945910005.1. Taxonomy (NCBI): domain Eukaryota; kingdom Metazoa; phylum Arthropoda; class Insecta; order Plecoptera; family Perlodidae; genus Isoperla; species Isoperla grammatica. The sequence goes on from OX246749.1 coordinate 12,468,748, forward strand.
AAGTTGTGTTGACACGTAGTATATACTGGCTGCCAAGTTGTGTTGACACGTAGTATATACTGGCTGCCAAGTTGTTTTGCCACGTAGTATATACTGAATGCCAAGTTGTGTTGCCACGTAGTATATACTGACTGCCAAGTTGTGTTGCCACGTAGTGTATACTGACTGCCAAGTTGTGTTGCCGCGTAGTATATACTGACTGCAAGTTGTGTTGCCACGTAGTATATACTGACTGCCAAGTTGTGTTGCCACGTAGTATATACTGACTGCCAAATTGTGTTTCCACGTAGTATATACTGACTGCCAAGTTGTGTTGACACGTAGTATATACTGACTGCCAAGTTGTGTTGACACGTAGTATATACTGGCTGCCAAGTTGTGTTGACACTTAGTATATACTGACTGCCAAGTTGTGTTGACACGTATTATATACTGACTGCCAAGTTGTGTTGCCACGTAGTATATACTGACTGCCAAGTTGTGTTGACACGTAGTATATACTGACTGCCAAGTTGTTTTGCCACGTAGTGTATACTGAATGCCAAGTTGTGTTGCCACGTAGTATATACTGACTGCCAAGTTGTGTTGCCACGTAGTGTATACTGACTGCCAAGTTGTGTTGCCACGTAGTATATACAGACTGCCAAGTTGTGTTGCCACGTAGTGTATACTGACTGCCAAGTTGTGTTGCCACGTAGTATATACTGACTGCCAAATTGTGTTGCCACGTAGTATATACTGACTGCCAAGTTGTGTTGCCACGTAGTATATACTGACTGCCAAGTTTTGTTGACACGTAGTATATACTGGCTGCCAAGTTGTGTTGACACGTAGTATATACTGGCTGCCAAGTTGTATTGACACGTATTATATACTGACTGCCAAGTTGTGTTGCCACGTAGCTTATACTGACTGCCAAGTTGTGTTGACACGTAGTATATACTGACTGCCAAGTTGTGTTGACAAGTAGTATATACTGACTGCCAAGTTGAGTTGTCCCCGCGCTTATGGGAACCGGTGAAGCCCCAACCACAATTGTCGGCATCGTGATCGTAATCGGGATCGGGATTGCGTTCGTACATTGTCTTAATCTCACGACAAGTTACGATGTTATTGTGGACAGCGTCATGAGCTAAGTTAGTTTTTTTTTTTTTACATTTTTCGGATTGCGATTGCAGTTCCCATACCGACAAAATGTCTTTGGGGCTTTAGGGACACGGGTGTCCCCTCGTGTCCGCTCGACTGCAACCTAGTCAGCGGATGTATTTTAGAAATTTGTTCCTTAATTAAATATTTTCATTTATTTAAAAAAATGAATAAATAAATAAAATGTAGGCATGTCATATCAATTAAGTTTGTTGGATAAATTGACTAATTAGGATGTGTATTTATTTATTTATCTATGTATTTATTTATTCATGCATTCATTTATTTATTTTTAATTATTTATTTAGTTATTAATAAATAAGATTAAAATGTTTTACCGATCTTGCCCCGTGGCCATCTAGGGTTGGCTGAGAAAAAGGATATGAAAAGTTGGGAAGTTGAAAGAAGCCGCGTGTGTCGTCTATGTAGTGAAAATGTATGTCATTATAATGGTTTTTTGTTTAAAATTATATTACAAACTTGGTCCACTCTTGTGCTCACTTGAGACACTAGTTGTTTGTTATTTACAAATAAGCTCAAAGGGTATACTTTAAACGATTGAAAAATGTCACGCTATATTCTATGATTACTATTTTCAACCGATCTTATGCCTCGGTATAAGGTTGTTGAAATTCTTGTAAATGTCGACATTATAACCTCCATTTGTAATGTCAAACTATTTTACACCTGTTAAGTTTACTGTTGTTGTGGAATGTGGAGTGTAAAATGTCCATGTTTATTGTTGCATGGTACAAAAAGTATTTATTGTGGTTTGTTCAGTCGGAGGTGAAAGTTGCCGCAGTTTTCTGCTTTATAGACTTCTAAACAACATTACCGATACTGAACTGTATGAAGTTCGAGCCGCAATTGGAGCAAACATATATATTACTACACGAACGAAAAAAGTCTTTGTGTACATAGTGTTATAATATACTAACAAAAATGTGTGTTGTACTTTCTGATCCATTGTTGGACCCTGAAGTGCGGAATTACAGTCGGTTTATGTTGTGGGTTTAATTCAACCAGTAACATCAAACACTCGAGCGTCAATCTGTTTCGTTGCGTTCTTTTCGTCAAGGCATTGAATATGTCCGTAGTCGTAGGGTGTATAGATATTACTAGCCAACAATGAGATACCAATCATTCAATTAGTAGTATCATGTGTTTGAGGTCCACGGGCTCTGCATTATGAATAACGCCAAGCCTGGAGTATTTGCTGTTGTTATGAGAAAGCTGTAACAAAGATGTTGGCAAATGTCTGGGATGGTGCCGGATTCTTTGTTTACGCTACCAAAGTGGACAAAACGCGTTTTAAAATCATTATTGTGTTGTGTTTTAAATTTAAAAGCTAGTCGTGTGTAATGGGATACACTTTTGTTTATAGCATATTTCTATTAGCATTGTTATTTATTACTATTTATGCACGTATCTCGGTGCATACCATAATGAAACGCGATACTTTGCGAACTTGTAAATCTCTCCAAGGACCAAACATGAACAATCTATATTATTAATGACTGATTATTCGGCCTCCTTTTTACTGTTACTTTGTATACGTAAATTTATTTTCAATGTTCTGGTATGTGGGCTGTGGACCGCGGCGAAAACACTTGACAGAATGACAACGAAAATTCTTAGCAACGCACATTGCACTGCATTCAACAATATTGGGAAGTATAATAGCTACGGAAATTAGAAAAAATTTTGAAATGCACATTCTTGTATTGTTGTTAATTGTTGTTTTTAGTAGCTTTGAGATCTTTTCACCAGAACGTTCGTAGATATGGACGCGCTCGCTTATCAACGCGTCAAACAGAGCGTTTTCCTAGTGATACTGCAACTTATGTCTTTTACTCTCTTGTTTGTTTTTTATATGCAAATTGTAATCGTTACATTTCTAAATTGGGAATTGGGCCTGTATTTCAATGTATTTTAAAAATGTGTATGCGCGAATACTACGATTTGGTAGACCTACGAATATCCATGGAAATGACACTTGCGTCCACTTGACAATCTAAATTATAACCTAGCACTTATAATACCAGTTATAGTTTTATTCATATTTATGCATACCTAAGCTTATTTCCGCTCATACTTCCACAGATTGCTGATTATGATTTGTTACACATTTATGTTTCTTGTCTAATTGTGGGTGGCAAGTTATGGATATAACTAGACATATTCGTACAGGAGTGACTCAGTACCAGCACATTAGACTTATTGTAACGGTCACTGGTTCGTCGTCGTGGTTCTGGATCGTCTGTTGAATCCGCATATTGAGAGACGAGCAGAGTCGAGGTTTAGTCTCGTAGCGGGCGGCCCGGCTTCCGTGAGGACCATCGGTGGTCAACCGGTCTCCTGGTTTCATAACACACCCCCTCCCCTTCCCCACCGCCCGACAGTCACAATACAAGTTGTCTACCTGCCACTCGCTCGGTTCTGCATTCAGTTCGAAAAATGACCGCAGAAATCGACAGCGCTCGTCTATGAGACAATAATAACAACAAACATGAGAGATCGTTCAATAACGTTTGTAAAAATAAATTTAACGTTTTACGAAATTCGTCCCTTTAATCCCAAGTACATTATATGCTTAAGTCTCAATATTTTCTATTAGTTACTTACGGGGGGGGGGGGGGGGGGTATAACAAGGCACGAATAACATTCCGTGAATGAACAGTTTCGCAACTAGATAACTCATTTTATATCCAGGTAAAAATAAACATAATTCTCCAAAACGTTACCTCATACAAGAGATGAAAGATAAAGTTTAAAAATATATCCAGATAAAAGATAAATATTATCTACATAGTTATGTTTAGATACGAGATAATAGTTAGCCAAGAAACTTCATTAATTCCTCAAATCATTCATTATTTCAATATTCACGAATAATGAATGTAAGATTTAACAAAAACATAACTAAAAGATAAGATAACCACACAAAACTTATCGAAATTAAACCAAAGATAACAAATGTTATCTAGATTTATTAATACAGATTCAAGTCAAATTCGAAAGTTAAAAACCCCGAATATTGAACCGGGATTCGAACCCTACACCTTCTGCATTGGCCGCAAGAATAAACACACTTCTTAGAGCTATGAGCTATTTAACATGGGTTCTGGCGATCCTTCTAGTTCTGCAGTAAGCGCGGTGGTTTTGTGGGGCCAGTACATCTTATTCTCTGGAGGTCTATTTTCTCACACACTGAAGAACTTTAATCATCAAAACTATATGAATTTTATAAACTTCTAAAAAAGTATAGAAATAAACATTAAAATTTACTATATTTATTTACTCGGGTTTGAAAACAGGTACAAAAGATCGAAACAATTTAGAACATTGCGATTTTCTGTGACAAGAAGCCTGATTTGTTCTGGTGAGCTCACATTAAATATGTGGAAGAAAACGGTATTCTACAAGATATGTGCGTGCCGCGATCTTCATTTTCTATTAGTTTTTGTAGATTGTCGGGCTATGGCTGGAACAGTCCTGTCTTTGTTCTCGCTACTCGGTCGAGGCATGCGACAATTCTACTCCGATTACGAGCAGTGAGAGAAGAGGGAAGTGATTTGCCTATCTCCGTCTTTCTCTCTCAGTGTCTGTTTCGTTTCAACGATATCTCCAGTGCATATATTAGAGATGTGTGATATTAGGACGTATCTTTGGTTTGAGTTGGACCTATTTCAATACTGTCATGAAACGTATGTAGTGAAAATGGAAAGAATGTGATCACCGGCGCTCTAGCAAGATAGAGGTGGCTCAGCGGTGAGACGCGAGACTCTAATTCGGTAGGTCGCCGGTTCGATTCCGGCCACCGCCAGTTCTGACTGGAGGTTTTCCTCAGTCGTAAAGGCGAATGCTGGGATTGACTCCTACTCACTGGCGGTCATTCCGGTGTTGCAACTGTTGGACTGGCAACACCTGTTGCATCATAAAAAGAGTAATATTATAGGTATAGAAATCAAAATGTTGAGTTTAGTTTGAATTATATACGACTTTATTATCGCAGTAGATTGATTTGGAGTACCGAAATAGCAGCCCAGATTATTATCTCTGGTGGCATTCTCCCCCGGCCCCTTGCTGGCATACTTGTAATCGACCATCTCTCTTCGTCAGACCCTCTTTCCATCTATTATGCACATATGTTCACGTGTCTCTTATTTTGCCATTTGTTTCCGTTGTTTAGTATGGTTCCAGCTTCTCTAGTGGCAATACTCGTGCCGTGAGGTAAACGGCCGGTTGAGTAATAATTTCATTATGTTTACTAAAACATTGACAATAATTCTGACGATACTGATCTCACATACAAGGTGTTGTCGTTACCGATTATGTAATAATTTACCCTCCCCCTTTCCACCTCCACTCGGTACCGGCCGAGCGCTTGCGAGAAAGGTATGCGGGGGGGGGGGGGGGGGGGGTTGCGGTCAAGGGGGGTAGTCGGGCCGACTCGTTCGCGCTACATTCCATTCACTCATTTCCTAGAATTTCATAATTGGCTACACAAACATCTGGCTAATCCTTATTAGAAAATTATGATTCTTTTTCCCAATTTTATCACACAGTTTGATTAATTATACGACCCTTGATGTAAATAAAGTAGAATTTAATTTTTTTGGCATGTTTTTTGGACTGTCCCGAAAGTTTTAAAAGGCAAAACGAGTAGTTCATTTTAAGAAAAAGTTCTGCTCTTAAAGACATAAGTTTCTTAACACGAAATAAAGCTTCTTTTATAAATGATATCAGAAAATTTCCGTCCACTATCTTTAGTAGTTAAGCTGTTATGATTTTTTTAATGTACCGCTGCAAACGTGTCTAGAGATAGCCTATGTTTAGTCCAACCTAAGTAATGTAAATACGATGAAAAGGTATATTTTTATATACTGAGGTAACTCGCGGAACCCTCACCTTGAATCTGCAATTTAAATCATAACGATATCACCATGATTGTTTGAGAAAATGAGTATCTGCTGATGCCATGTAAATTACTCCGAAAATCGTCTCATGTCGCGGCCAGCCGAGTGGCTCACGCGTAGGAGGTAGCGAGGCGAGCGGCGTTCTTGGGAACTCGGGCGACCTGCTACAAACACTTCCGTGCGGTGCAGCGCGCGAGGTTTGACAAGTGGTTTCAAGTGTCGGGGTTCAAGAAAGCAGAGCTCGGTGTTGTGTCAGTCGAATGTGAAGTGTGATTCGAATGTGTGGTGCATCGATAACCCAGTGTGTATTATATTGATAATTATTGATAATACGTCAATAATTACAATTTAGTTTCTTATATAATTGTGTGCTCACTGCTCAATGATAGTTAATAGTTGATAAAGGTAGGCGACATAATGGGTAGGCGAGGAAACCCTCGTAATCAAGGGAGGTCCAGGAAACGCAACAAGAAATCAAAGGCAAATATCAAGTGGCAGAAAAGGAAGAAGGAAGAGAGTTTGAAAGCCTCTCTGGAAACTAGTTTATCCACAAGGTAAGGGACATTCAGCCTAACTAACATTTTTATTGTACCTGCATTTTGCCGAAAATTAAGTATGAATTGGAATTATAGGGATGTGGTTGAACCAAGTGCGGCTGGTATGTTGCCTCAAGCAGGCACTTCGGGAATTCCATATGACCCTCCTGTGTCAATTCCCTGCCAGTCTCCTAATGGCTCAGGGCGTAAGTCAGAATCAGAATACGCTCCGTCACTACCTTCTACTTCAAAAAGGTATTTATTTGCACCTAATTGTTTAATAATGCAATTATATAAAAACGGAGTCTACTTCACATACCGTAGGCCTATCAGGGTAGCTACTCAGGTCTTCAGACAGGAGACAGATTTGTACACCCCCCACTCCTCACCTGTTTACAATCGTTTGCTAGTGTGTATAGCTATTATGTATCAAATTGTGAAAGGTTATTGTAGTCTTTCCGATGTGTGAATTAATTAAACAAGAAGAAAGAACCCGGCACAGTCTTATATAATATGTTCCAGGTTCGAATCCTGGTACGGGTTTGTTGTAGAACAGGCCCAGAGTGACTCTGCTAGTCGTTAGAGGCGACGAAAGGAGACCCCCCCCCTCCCCTCCCATTGTCCCACTAAAGATTTATCCTCCCACTTGGCCCTGCTCTCCCTTGCTGGACTCCCCTTATGACGACTCCCACGATATATATGGACCTGATTCGGAAGACGTCATATATGACCTAAGCTGTCGAGTACGTCGTTAAACACCCCCAATAATAATATATATATAACTACACATTCTATTATTATCTACATGAGCTACACATTCAACTTGTTCGTACCATAGGTCGTGAGTTGAGTCGGTCGCTATCAAGTATCTGTTTTAGTAGACGACGCACTATAAAACATAAACATCTCCCCAATTGAATATGCATCTGTTTCTACCCCATCAACAGTTATGGGACAATTTGTATGTATATGTACAAGTGCTTCGGAATGCTAGATCAGCTCTTGTTTGAACCAGACACTGGGAGATAAGAGCTATGAAAGCGTTATGTAAATTCTACAAAAGATTTATCTCTTCGCGTGTTCATTGAAACTAAGATGACGTTTCGTAGGAAGTCCAGGGACAATTTGATGTCCCTATTCCCGTGAAATACTAGGTGTTTGGGGTATTGGGGTGGTTTCAGCTCGAATTGTCGGTGGCGGGTGTTGAACCAGCGACCTTCCGGATCAGAGTGTCACGCCTTACGCATGAGTTAATGCAAGTAACAATAATTTATACTTTGCTACATACACCACACTTTATACTGAACGATGTTGTAGCCAAATCGGTAATTTATTGCAAACAAACATTTTTTATATTTGTTTGTGTGTTAATTATTTTTTCTCTCACGGAATGAAATAACGTGATTTTCACTAAATGTGGTGAAAAGATTACTCACAATAACTACTATAATAGAAGTAATCGTGTGCACTGCATCTTCCCTCCCCACACTGCCGCCTTGACCTGGCTGACCTTGTAGGGCGCGCGATGAGTCACATTAGTAAGACAGTGAGTGGCTGGCTGGCTGGCAGACAGGCAGGCTAGCATCATCGCTTCTTCACCCCCCCCCCCCCCCCCCCCCCGCCGCCACCACGGCCCCATCAACAAACCTCCTCTTAGTGCCGTGCATCAGCGAGACTGCACGCTCTGTAGGTCGCTATGTCCTGATAGATACGGGATAGGCCAACGAGTGTAGATGAGTGATAATAGTCAACGCCGGACAATCGACAGAACCGAGTTCGATTCATTATTTATAAAAGTATATTATAGGTTGCCTTTTTAATAACTGGGTAGTAATGACTAATGAAGGCTTTTTGTAATGAGTTAATCTATTAGGATAGATTACAACAAACATTTTCAACAAATGGGGATGCAAGGGGAAACAAGGGGGGAGATGAAATTTATGTATTTATAGTGCGCAAATTTTTTTAGAAGGGTATACGTGTCTGCATTATCAGTTGGGTTACCATAATTCGGAGACAATACTCTTGGACCAACTGAAAACAAACAATAATATGACCTTATTGGCCTAATTACTTTGTCTTGTACGGTACACATATTGCCTCGATTAGTCGTCTTTGGATGGTGTGTATCGTAAGGAATCACTTCGGTCTATTTTCATATACATTCGGCCCGCTGTATGACCCACTGTGCTCACATGTGTCACTGAGGATTTTTTATTGGAAAATAAAGTCAACGAACAAGCAAAGATGATAAAGGTTGTAACACCCTTTATAATCTTTGGAACAAGTAAGGTAGCAACAGTATTGGAATTCATTTGTATGTTTTATCGTAAACATAACTCAAAATCGTTGTTGACATAATAATATATAACAATGGCATCATTTCGTGTATTTTAGACAACCGGGAGACATAGAGTGGGTCGATACAGACGAGGAACTTCCACCACTTATAGTCGAAACAAGTAGTAGAGAAGAAGTACCAGTAAGTGGACGTCGCGTTGTCGACATTGTACACGTCACCAAGGAGATACTAAAACTCGGAGATCACTCTCGACATTGTACTACAGGGAAGTACAACTTGGTGGGAGAAATAAAAATGAACGGTCTGGTCAGTACATTGAAGTTCCATTGCGCTACCTGTGACCGCATTAGCTACGTAGATACATGCGGCAATACAGGCAATGAAGTAAACCAGTACTTGGTGTGGGGAGCTACCGCGATTGGTAGTGGCCATTCCCAAATGCAAGAGTTGTTTTCCATCATGGATATTGGATATCCCTTTTATGGCGGAGAAAACTTACAAAAAGAATGAAACCAACGTTTTTGAGGTAATGTATGCCCATCATTATATATTTGCATCAGCCTTTTATACACCCACGTTCGACTAGATCTATACCTAGGCCAGCAATCATACGCAAACGTACCTAGGCAAAATTATTGCAAGTACTATTTATAAGTTGTTCGCACTGAGGTATTATGTCTTGTCGGTTGGTTGGTTTGTAGACGTGTTGTTTATCACGTGAATATATTTTTATATTATATACATGTCAGAATCCAGATTACACTGCCTACGTAATAAACAATAGAGCTACGTCTGTAAACCAACCATAGCTCTGTAGGTGTAGCAAACGCCCGGCAAGTGAAAGACCCGAGTTCAGTTCTAGGATAAGATCTTGTCATATTTCCCATATAGACTCAATTACGAATATAATTTATTTTGTTATTGGAGTTTATGTAAGAATCATAATGTGTTGCAGACTTGGGATTTACATCTTTTTGAAAAAATGGCCGCTGCAGGACAGAGGGAGAGAGAGATCGCGGTGGCAAAGGGAGATATTGAAGATGGTTTTCCTGTTATAAGGGTAATAGGTGATGGTGGATGGAGTATGCGTACATACGGCCATGGATTTGGAGCATCGTCTGGCGTAGTAAGTTGATTTTAGTAAACTACACTATATCAAGTATTGACAAGTCAGATGTTCATAGTTAGATGAGCGTAGCGTGGGTGGTAGGATACATACTACTAAAATATATAATCATTTATCATGTCACAGGCTTGCATAATTGGCGCCGAAACCAAACAGTTGCTCTTTGTGGGTGTCCGGAACAAATACTGCTACGTGTGTACTAAGCACGCCCGCAATCCCACGCAAGACACCGTCCCCGAACACACATGTTTCAAAAATTATACTGGTACATCTACAGGCATGGAGACCGATATTATAATAGAGGGATTCAATAAAAGTGAAGAACAACATGGTCTTCGTTACAAATACTATATTGGTACGCAATGCATGCACTTGTAATATGTTTTTTTTAAATGATAATGATGTTCTAGTCCAACACACATTCACCGAATATATTTGTTGTATACTGAAGTATCTATATTATCCAAGTCTATTATAAAACCTCGAACGTTGACCTTAGCGTACTTGTTATGTACAATACGCTCTTCTAAGGTGTAATGTCTTACTTTATTGTATCATGTACAATAATTTGAATGTCAGTGCATTCAAATGTTACGTTTTGTAGGTGACGGAGATTCGAGTGTTTACCCTCGTATCCGAAAGTCAGTGACGTACGGCAGAAGCGTGGTGAAAATAGAATGCGCTAACCACGTTGTGCGCTGCTACACAAGCAAGCTTCATACGCTGAAGAAAAACCTAAAATATGACGTCACTGCTAGGAAGACGCTAGGAGACAAACTCCCGCGCTTGACCACCGCTGCTCGCAGTGCCATCAAGCAGGCAGAAAAACACCAGAATGTGAATCAAAGGAAACAGACCACTTGAGCCACTCATCTGCGTGTGTCGTGTTGTATAATACGGCTTCTAAAAGGCTACTTGCGATTGTGTTGTATTGATTCATAACAAAGTGCATCGTCATGTGATTTACTTGCGCTTGCGGACATATGATCATTGGGCATATTTTAGATTGGTTCAAAGCTTTGGCATTGCATCTTTGAAATATCGCTAGCATGGAAGTTCGGAAGTACATGTTGATTTACCATCTTGGATGTTAATAATTATGTTGTTTTGTATTGCCCTTTGCTTTTAAAGTTTAAGTATACGGGTACTTTGCATACACTGGATAAATGCGCATTTGGATATAAATAATATAAATAATATGTCCGTTGAATACATAAAAATAAAGTTTAAAACAAATAATAGCAACTCTGGATTACCAATCACCTAGATAGCCTGTCAAATATATAAAAAAAGAATGAAGTGAAATGAGAATTGAACTGTATGAATGATCCATTGTATTCGTCTCACTAACATGCGCGCTCGAGACAAGCGAGTAGCGATAACATTGGCAGACGCCGCTGTAATCGTACCCTTCGCCCCAAGGTCATCTCCGCGCGCGCTGCACAGAAGCCGACACCGGGCTGCCGGAAACTTTATGATACAATTTCAAACAAACCGCGGACACTGTTTTTTGTAGCGCGTTCTTCGTGGAAAACGGTGAACTACCAGCAGCCTATTGCCGATACAACAGCGTAACTGTTATACTCGCCAAGCACACTAGCGCTAATCAAGTGACAACACGGGCTCTGGAATAGTCTTAATTCCAAATATAAATTAATGTTTTATTTGAATTAACGTTTCGGAAACTTATTCCTTAATATAGATCAGAACACCACGAGCGTGAAACTTTTTTCTTTTTTCTTGTAGCGTTATTATTAGATGAATGCGAATCAAACGATTTGCATACAGCATACATGAATTACATTATATGTTTCTTCAAAATCCTACTACAAAGACTATTAAAAGATGACAATATGCATAAATGTATTTAGAAAACGATTGTGATAATTGAAAATGACGTAAAACCAGAAGCAAAAATAATAAAACTAACACGGGGTATTTAACAGTATACAACAGTCCGCAATCTGATTTAACGATCTTCTAGCTTTGAATATTGACATGAATGCGATGCATTCCCAAGGGTTGTACAAAATATGGTATCGCTCAGAACCGGTTTGCGCCGGAAATTCTGCTTCGTTGTCCGAGAGGTCTCCACTGTAGAGCGATTGTTTTCTGGATTAAAATTTATTCTCTACCCTCTTAGGTGTAATATGAACAAAGACATACTTGAAGATATATTGATTGTTCGCTCAAACACGCTTTTCATCAACAAACAAAATACTTAATTTTCAACTACACTCCAGTCAAAAATGTAAATTATACCTAATTCATAAATTTGTCTACAACTCAGTGCTAATTAATATAGGTTTAAACTTAGTTTAAACAAACTTAAAACAAACATTTGTTTTCTGCTTGGGAAATAAAACATAGTAAAAAATTCAAAGTAGTTTCTCGAAAACATCTTGCCAAAAACATCTGTGCATGTGAGTGAAGCTGAACCCGAACCGTAATTGAACCCGAACCCGAACCCGAACTAGAGGTGAGTGCGTGAGTGACTTTTGACTCACGCCGGGTCACGATCACGAGCGAACATTCTCTAATCACGCACACTCACGCACGTGCGGGTATTATCGCTACACGCTCACGCACACTCACGCTAGAAAGTAATTTATTTCTCACACACTCACGCCATATCACACATAATATTCAGTCACACACGAGTCACGACTTAAACTCAGGGATGTTTAACATAAATGTTATTAACATTTACATTTACATGACCATGGTGAGACTGAGAAGCAAATGGCAATAAATGAAAAGTTGTTACCAGATTTTTTTTTAATAGCCTACTAACGGTTTCAAAAACATTTTTTTGAGAAAATATAATGTAATCTTCAATTGTTAACAACATAAATAACGTGACACGCACAATCACGCGTGTCACATTTCACGCGTGAGTCAAGTATCTTGCACAATCACTCACGACTTATTCCATTAAGTCCACACTCACGCACACTCACGCACACTCACGATAAATGTCGTGACTCGCGCTCAGCTCTAACCCGAAACAGAATTCTCATCTTGATAAAACATGAACCCGAAACTGAACCGATACTTTAACTATCGCTGAACCTGAACACGAACACGAACCGAAATTAATTTCGGTTCGAATCCCTGAAAAGAGTGGATTATTTCAACTGGCAAAATACATCAATAAATAAATATTTTAATGGTTTCTACAGTACCACATTTGGACACCCCTGGTGGGTGAACCGACCAAAACTATGTTGAAAAACAAGTGAAAATCAAAAGTCAATATGTCAAAGTACTCACAACCACTTAAGACCTTCCGCACCGTGGGGGAGGGGGGGGGGGGGAGAGGGGGAGGTTATAGCTGGCCCAGGTTGTATGTATCCTAGTGACGTCATGCGCGGGCCGGACGAGATCCAGCACGCGGGAGTGTCAGACCTTATTGAAATGTTTTCATTACAAAATGCACAAGTCGACGCAAAGTTAACAGCTGATTTGATTGAAAGCCGAGCGCTTCGTAACGCGAGCCGGCTACATTCCTTATCTGTCTGCTCGGGTTGCGTCGAGGAGTTGCCGAGCAGTGACGTAATTGTATTACAACAAAACTAAATAATGGTTGATGTGTATTGCCCCAACGCGTGCAAACAAAGCCGGCCCCACACGGGGGCTCATAGTCCTACACGTATGTCCGGCCCCACACGGGGGCTTATAGTCCTACACGTATGTCCGGCCCCACACGGGGGCTCATAGTCCTACACGTATGTCCGGCCCCACACGGGGGCTCATAGTCCTACACGTATGTCCGGCCCCACACGGGGGCTCATAGTCCTACACGTATGTCCGGCCCCACACGGGGGCTCATAGTCCTACACGTATGTCCGGCCCCACACGGGGGCTCATAGTCCTACACGTATGTCCGGCCCCACACGGGGGCTCATAGTCCTACACGTATGTCCGGCCCCACACGGGGCTCATAGTCCTACACGTATGTCCGGCCCCACACGGGGGCTCATAGTCCTACACGTATGTCCGGCCCCACACGGGGGCTCATAGTCCTACACGTATGTGCGGCCCCACACGGGGGCTCATAGTCCTACACGTATGTCCGGCCCCACACGGGGGCTCATAGTCCTACACGTATGTCCGGCCCCACACGGGGGCTCATAGTCCTACACGTATGTCCGGCCCCACACGGGGGCTCATAGTCCTACACGTATGTCCGGCCCCACACGGGGGCACATAGTCCTACACGTATGTCCGGCCCCACACGGGGGCTCATAGTCCTACACGTATGTCCGGCCTCCCATGGGGGCTCATAGTCCTACACGTATGTCCGGCCCCACACGGGGGCTCATAGTCCTACACGTATGTCCGGCCCCACACGGGGGCACATAGTCCTACACGTATGTCCTGCCCCACACGGGGGCTCATAGTCCTACACGTATGTCCGGCCCCACACGGGGGCTCATAGTCCTACACGTATGTCCGGCCCCACACGGGGGCTCATAGTCCTACACGTATGTCCGGCCCCACACGGGGGCTCATAGTCCTACACGTATGTCCGGCCCCACACGGGGGCTCATAGTCCTACACGTATGTCCGGCTCCGCACGGGGGCTCATAGTCCTACACGTATGTCCGGCCCCACACGGGGGCTCATAGTCCTACACGTATGTCCGGCCCCACACGGGGGCTCATAGTCCTACACGTGTGTCCGGCCCCACACGGGGGCTCATAGTCCTACACGTATGTCCGGCCCCACACGGGGGCTCATAGTCCTACACGCATGTCCGGCCCCACACGGGGGCTCATAGTCCTACACGTGTGTCCGGCCCCACACGGGGGCTCATAGTCCTACACGTATGTCCGGCCTCATAGTCCTACACGTATGTCCGGCCCCACACGGGGGCGCATAGTCCTACACGTATGTCCGGCCCCACACGGGGGCTCATAGTCCTACACGTGTGTCCGGCCCCACACGGGGGCTCATAGTCCTACACGTATGTCCGGCCCCACACGGGGGCTCATAGTCCTACACGTATGTCCGGCCTCACACGGGGGCTCATAGTCCTACACGTATGTCCGGCCTCACACGGGGGCTCATAGTCCTACACGTATGTCCGGCCTCATAGTCCTACACGTATGTCCGGCCCCACACGGGGGCGCATAGTCCTACACGTATGTCCGGCCCCACACGGGGGCTCATAGTCCTACACGTGTGTCCGGCCCCACACGGGGGCTCATAGTCCTACACGTATGTCCGGCCTCATAGTCCTACACGTATGTCCGGCCCCACACGGGGGCTCATAGTCCTACACGTATGTCCGGCCTCACACGGGGGCTCATAGTCCTACACGTATGTCCGGCCCAACACGGGGGCTCATAGTCCTACACGTATGTCCGGCCCCACACGGAGGCTCATAGTCCTACACGTATGTCCGGCCCCACACGGGGGCTCATAGTCCTACACGTATGTCCGGCCTCACACGGGGGCTCATAGTCCTACACGTATGTCCGGCCCCACACGGGGGCTCATAGTCCTACACGTATGTCCGGCCTCACACGGGGGCTCATAGTCCTACACGTATGTCCGGCCCAACACGGGGGCTCATAGTCCTACACGTATGTCCGGCCTCACACGGGGGCTCATAGTCCTACACGTATGTCCGGCCCCACACGGGGGCTCATAGTCCTACACGTATGTCCGGCCCCACACAGGGCTCATAGTCCTACACGTATGTCCGGCCCCACACGGGGGCTCATAGTCCTACACACGTATGTCCGGCCCCACACGGGGGCTCATAGTCCTACACGTATGTCCGGCCCCACACGGGGGCTCATAGTCCTACACGTATGTCCGGCCCCACACGGGGGCTCATAGTCCTACACGTATGTCCGGCCCCACACGGGGGCTCATAGTCCTACACGTAGGCCTATGTCCGGCCCCACACGGGGGCTCATAGTCCTACACGTATGTCCGGCCCCACACGGGGGCTCATAGTCCTACACGTATGTCCGGCTCCACACGGGGGCTCATAGTCCTACACGTATGTCCGGCCCCACACGGGGGCTCATAGTCCTACACGTATGTCCGGCCGCACACGGGGGCTCATAGTCCTACACGTATGTCCGGCCCCACACGGGGGCTCATAGTCCTACACGTATGTCCGGCCCCACACGGGGGCTCATAGTCCTACACGTATGTCCGGCCCCACACGGGGGCTCATAGTCCTACACGTATGTCCGGCCCCACACGGGGGCTCATAGTCCTACACGTATGTCCGGCCCCACACGGGGGCTCATAGTCCTACACGTATGTCCGGCCCCACACGGGGGCTCATAGTCCTACACGTATGTCCGGCCCCACACGGGGGCTCATAGTCCTACACGTATGTCCGGCCCCACACGGGGGCTCATAGTCCTACACGTATGTCCGGCCCCACACGGGGGCTCATAGTCCTACACGTATGTCCGGCCCCACACGGGGGCTCATAGTCCTACACGTATGTCCGGCTCCACACGGGGGCTCATAGTCCTACACGTATGTCCGGCCCCACACGGGGGCTCATAGTCCTACACGTATGTCCGGCCGCACACGGGGGCTCATAGTCCTACACGTATGTCCGGCCCCACACGGGGGCTCATAGTCCTACACGTATGTCCGGCCCCACACGGGGGCTCATAGTCCTACACGTATGTCCGGCCCCACACGGGGGCTCATAGTCCTACACGTATGTCCGGCCCCACACGGGGGCTCATAGTCCTACACGTATGTCCGGCCCCACACGGGGGCTCATAGTCCTACACGTATGTCCGGCCCCACACGGGGGCTCATAGTCCTACACGTATGTCCGGCCCCACACGGGGGCTCATAGTCCTACACGTATGTCTGGCCCCACACGGGGGCTCATAGTCCTACACGTATGTCCGGCCCCACACGGGGGCTCATAGTCCTACACGTATGTCCGGCCCCACACGGGGGCTCATAGTCCTACACGTATGTCCGGCCCCACACGGGGGCTTATAGTCCTACACGTATGTCCGGCCCCACACGGGGGCTCATAGTCCTACACGTATGTCCGGCCCCACACGGGGGCTCATAGTCCTACACGTATGTCCGGCCCCACACGGGGGCTCATAGTCCTACACGTATGTCCGGCCCCACACGGGGGCTCATAGTCCTACACGTATGTCCGGCCCCACACGGGGGCTCATAGTCCTACACGTATGTCCGGCCCCACACGGGGGCTCATAGTCCTACATGTATGTCCGGCCCCACACGGAGGCTCATAGTCCTACACGTATGTCCGGCCCCACACGGGGGCTCATAGTCCCATAGTCCCCCCGTTCGCGACGACAACACACGCGACCCGGACCTGTCACCTGATGATGCCGCAACATTTGTCGGCGAAACGTTGTGAAACAAGGTATGTAAAGAAACAACCTCCTCACAAAACGTGGACTTATACCCCAAAACCCTTTGTAACATCTCAGTTTGTCTACGAAAGTTACGTCTCAACATATATATCATATATATATATATATATATCAGTTCGCGGCTTCGAAGCTCGAGATGCACATCGTCGAGTGAGGGCCCCTGAAGATGGGAGATGTGACTTTCCCGAAACGTCAGGAAGGGAAGGGTAAGTCAGTGCCTCCTTCTTTAGTACATTATTCGCGGCAACAATCCCCAGAAAGTTGCAACAGGTACATATATTATATATATATATATCAAATAATTTTGTTTTGGGGTATTATCACGTGAGTTGTAGAATGAGGGTTCTGACTTACCCCCTCCATCCCGACGTTTCGATGTAATATCGTACATCCTCTTCAGGGGTTCCACCGAGTCTACTTCCTCCAGCTCGGCCGGTCGAATCTCCACTGCTGTTGACTCTCTGAACTGGTGTGGATTCTGACGTCATACTCGCAATAGGCGCGCGCGCATCAAACTTCGTAGCATTAAGTTCTTGCAGTTTCTTGCTTCTACTGCGTGTCAATGGCCCTAATCTAGTGCTGGGTATCTCTTCCCCAATGTCTGAAGTCGGCACGATCGCAACCTCGAGTTGTCCCCCTATTGCGAGTATGACGTCAGAATCCACACCAGTTCAGAGAGTCAACAGCAGTGGAGATTCGACCGGCCGAGCGGGAGGAAGTAGACTCGGTGGAACCCCTGAAGAGGATGTATGATATTACATCGAAACGTCGGGATGGAGGGGGTAAGTCAGAACCCTAATTCTACAACTCACGTGATAATACCCCAAAACAAAATTATTTGACATATAGCCGTGAGAATTTGAAACTTAACATATATATATACAGAGCTTTTTTTCGGCCGGTACGAGCCGGTACGCGTACCGGCTAACACAAGAGGCGTACCGGTAAAAGGCAATAAAGTCACACTATAGCCGGTACGCTACGATTAGTCTTGAAGCGCGTGAATAACTTTGAATTGTGCAGTGTGACAGGCTTGTGACTGCAAAATATGTTTCATTGAAATATAAGGATGTTGCCACCTGCTGGTGACGTGGGTGTAACATATTGTAGTAAATCACTTCTTTTTTTACTCTTGGCGACCACTCACTACAGTTATCTTTTGTATTATTTGGGTCATCAGTTCGAAGGAAAGATAATTAGGGTTGTTTTGACTAAAATGTCAACTGTCAAGAGTAGCTTCTGGGAACCGCAAAAGAGAATGTACCCATTCTTACTTTTCTGTTTTCCTTGAAAGCGCCTTTTCAATTTACAGACAACGATTGGGTTGTGTTGTGGGAGGGAAGGGGGGAGGGGGAGATCGGTGGTCAAGGGATTGTAAGTTGTGTGTGGCAGGGTTAGTTTCCTCCCTGTTGACGAGTGGAGATGTCGTCGGGATTAGCGAGTGTGTGTGTGTTTAGTGAGAGTGTAAAAAATAAAAATAAACCGAAAAATAACTTCTTGGGTCGTCACCTCGCTACCTATACCCGAAACAGAGCAAGAGACCGACGTGTTGTTGACGAGAACACGACTATGAGTCATGTTTGGAAATTGCTTTGCATTCGATATCAATGATATCATTGATGATGGTGAGCTATAAATTATTTTAAAACAAATGCACGTCTCGTGTATGGGTCACGTTAAACAGGGGTGGATTCAACATGAGGCGGGGGGGGGGCTGAAAAAATAATTTTAGTTTCCGTCTTATTACAATGAAACCATCACTATTGGCACGTTTAAAAAAAGATATTTTATGTTTTCTGCGGACGCTGCTCGATCGTGTGGACACAGTATCTAATTCCAGTCATGAGCTGTGCAACATAAGCTTCAAATTTCGTCGATATCTACGATACAAATCCGCTTTAAAAATGCGTTTTTGGCAATCAAACTTAATGCAGTACCCCAAAAATTTTCCTCCGGCGGCTGGGGCTTTGCCCCAGACCCCAGCTATACCACGCCAGTCACATGAAATATAATACCGATCGTACCGGTTAACTTTATTTTAGAAAAAAGCACTGTATATATATATATATATATATTCGGTTCAGATATATATTCGGATATATATTCGGTTCTCAGCCTCTGAAACCAACGGATCATCCTGAAGATGGCAAAGGCGATTTTGCCGAAACGTCGAGACAATGACAATGGCCCATTTCTGGGCCAGCAACCAGTGTCTAGAGAGCAAGTTACGTGGACAGCAACCCGAAAACCTAGTACTATATCTTCTTCAGTTCGCGAAAACCTACAGAATAACATATATATATATTGTTAAAATTAAGTTCAGTAATATATATATATATAAGGCCTATATATATATATACTTGTTTATTGCAGTCTTTTCACTTTGAGATAATTATATTCAATAATTATAGTTTGATTCGCTTTATTGCAAATTTGCGCATCTTTTTTTTGTTTTTTTTGTTCTCTATAAAAATAATCCACCTTTTGCATTTATTTCTGAACAAGCCATACTTTTTATTTGTTTAATAACCGTTGATAAACTTTGTTCATGGCAAAGCTAAGAACGCCGCAGGGCATTTTACAGTGGCGTGCGGTGAGGCAATGCTTCCCCTAACATCCTTATTTACTACTGCCATCAAAATACCTTTTTTCTAAGTGCTTATAATTTATTCGCATTAAAAATCCACTAATTTGTCAACATTTTGTTCCCACATTTAATTTATAATTGATATATTCTGCTCTACCTGCAGTTCCCCTAAATAAACAAGGTTCGATGATGATTTTCTGTCGTGAAACACATCAGCTTAACAGCTAACAGACCATAGAAGCAGTGCGTTCTCCTTGTATTTTCGGCCGTAAGGAATACCAATAGCTTTCAAGTTAACCTAATAGACGGGTCGGAGTATTTACGCAGTTTTTAAATGGGACGAAAAGCAGTGCGTCGGAGGGTCGGGTCTGACCGCGAAAAAAAAAATAGAAAAGGACAGAGTATTCATTGAAAGGGAGAAGCGCGTGCCTTGTAAGTTCTTTAGATCGTTGTGTAATGTATTTGTCGCAAATTTGTGTAAAACTCCATTTTGATACGCGATCAATTAAAAAACAATAATTGTAGAATTTGAAGTTGGTACGGCTACACCGGAAATATGAAACCTAAAACTGAGACCCCTGACGGGGGTGACACCCCGGACCCTTTCGCAAGTTTGCCAAATTCAATGTGAAAATTTTGTAAATTATTGCTTCCTCTCCTACATACCTCACCGCACGCCACTGGCATTTTATCACTGCATTTTATAATAAGTTGTTTGCACAGTCCGAGTGCGACCGCAGTTTCATTGAAATTGTTGGGTCCGAACTGTCAAAAAGTAATCAAATATAATCGTTTGTTTGTGTGTGGACGCCTATTATTTGATTTGACTAGATGTTGGGTTTCCAAGAAATGTGCGCATGGTTGAACTTCTGTTATGGCTTTCGGTAATGAATTCGGGGATTTCGGTTCATGTTTGTGCTAGCCAGGTAGGGGGAGGGGGGGGGGTGTACAACATTTGTGAAATGCCTAGATCGACGAAAGATCGACTTATTTTCTTGTTCTCGACGAAGCCACAAGCAAGCTGTCATATTCTTTTAAGTTTTAACCCTGCATTAAATATAGATTCTTGCCACTTCATATACTTTTGCACATATGACTATGAGTTTTCTGCTTCAACTGTATTTTTTTTTTTTTTTTTTTTTACCTAGTCATTCATCTTCTCCATAATCATACAGTCAAGTCTAGTCTTAGTGTCAACAAGTAAAACATATTGTTATCATTTTCCTTCTCAATAAGGGGGAAATAATTTTGAAATGGTAGCCTCAATTTTGCTACAAAAGAAAATTATCTGCATCAGGTTAAAACCATACAAAGAATAAGGGACGTACATGGAGTTCAAGAAAGGGTCCCGGGCCCGAATGCAGCCCCCCCCCCCCTCTTCCACCCTATAGCTACGCCACTGGGTATGCATACCGGCTCATACCGCCCCACTTTAACCACGGGGGGGGGGGGACCTACTGGAGGACAACATTAATAAGCTCTATTTGAACACCGTCTGCACTACAGACTTTATACAGCTTCGTCCTAATTAAAAACACAAATAACTTGAAAATTTTCAAGTTCTGCAATGGTCGGCTCACACAAATGTTTAAGGTTTAAGATTTAAGATTGAACTAAAACAACGTTAGCGTTCACATCCAGTGCTAGTTTTAAGAGCCAGTGGTTAAGGTTTAACAAAGTTGACTAAGATTCAACTTTAGATCTGGAATTCTTAGAGCAGCCAATGAGAGGTGACCTTTTATAAATTCGGCCAATTGTAGCCATCCTACTAAAGCAGTTAGAGAAATTCGTTTCTTAGAACAGAATCTTAAATCATAAACTTTAAATCCTTAATCATTAGTGTGAACCCACTATAAGGTTTGTGCAGTTGTGACGAACACTCTTCCGTCTCTATTACCACCGGGTACAGCCGCGTCGATGCTATTCCCGGTACAGCCGCGTCGATGCTATACCCGGTACAGCCGCGTCGATGCTATACCCGGTACTGCCACGTCGATGCTATACCGGTACAGCCGCGTCGATGCTATACCCGGTACAGCCGCGTCGATGCTATACCCGGTAAAGCCGCGTCGATGCTATAACCGGTACAGCCGCGTCGATGCTATACCCGGTACATCCGCGTCGATGTTATACCCGGTACAGCCACGTCAATGCTATACCCGGTACAGCCGCGTCGATGCTATACCAGGTACAGCCGCGTCGATGCTATACCCGGTACAGCCGCGTCGTTGCTATACCCGGTACAGCCGCGTCGATGCTATACCCGGTACAGCCGCGTCGATGCTATACCCGGTACAGCCAAGTCGTTGCTACACCCGGTACAGCCGCGTCGATGTTATACCCGGTACAGCCGCGTCAATGCTATACCCGGTACAGCCGCGTCGATGCTATACCCGGTACAGCCGCGTCGATGCTATACCCGGTACAGCCGCGTCGTTGCTACACCCGGTACAGCCGCGTCGATGCTATACCCGGTACAGCCGCGTCGATGCTATACCCGGTACAGCCACGTCGTTGCTACACCCGGTACAGCCGCGTCGATGCTATACCCGGTACAGCCGCGTCGTTGCTACACCCGGTACAGCCGCGTCGATGCTATACCCGGTACAGCCGCGTCGATGCTATACCCAGTACAGCCACGTCGATGCTATACCCGGTACAGCCACGTCGATGCCATACCTGGTACAGCCGCGTCGATGCTATACCCGGTACAGCCACGTCGATGTCATACCCGGTACAGCCGCGTCGATGCTATACCCGGTACAGCCACGTCGATGCTATACCCAGTACAGCCACGTCGATGCTATACCCGGTACAGCCGCATCAATGCTATAACCGGTACAGCCGCGTCGATGCTATACCCGGTACAGCCACGTCGATGCTATACCCGGTACAGCCACGTCGATGCTATAACCGGTACAGCCGCGTCGATGCTATACCCGGTACAGCCGCGTCGATGCTATACCCGGTACAGCCACGTCGATGCTATAGCCGGTACAGCCACGTCGATGCCATACCCGGTACAGCCACGTCGATGCCATACCCGGTACAGCCGCGTCGATGCTATACCAGGTACAGCTGCGTCGATGCCATACCCGGTACAGCCACGTCGATGTCATACCCGGTACAGCCACGTCGATGCTATAACCGGTACAGCCACGTCGATGCTATACCCGGTACAGCCACGTCGATGCCATACCCGGTACAGCCCCGTCGATGCTATACCCGGTACAGCCACGTCGATGTCATACCCGGTACAGCCACGTCGATGCTATAACCGGTACAGCCACGTCGATGCTATACCCGGTACAGCCACGTCGATGCCATACCCGGTACAGCCCCGTCGATGCTATACCCGGTACAGCCACGTCGATGCCATACCCGGTACAGCCGCGTCGATGCTATACCCGGTACAGCCGCGTCGATGCTATAACCGGTACAGCCGCGTCGATGCTATACCCGGTACAGCCACGTCGATGCTATACCCGGTACAGCCGCGTCGATGCTATACCCTGAGGCCAAGTTCATTAACTGACTCCGGCCGCGAAAGCCTACGTGAGTGTTTAAAATATGAGATATTATGTCTTGCCCACTCACCTTATTTTGATCCATTCTTATCCATGTAGTCACAACCGGGATTTAACACGTGACTTCACAAGAAACCTTCTCCTCGCGTCGCACGGAACCTACTGACTGGCGCAAGCAAGGGATGCGCGGTCCGCCACGAGAGAGTGGCCTCATGCGCGGGACGAGATGCGCAGTGGACAGCGGGCGAACTGTGGTTGAAAAGTTCGCGACGTTGTTTAGGGTTGCGTGCAGTGGCGACGCTAAGGGGGAGCGCGGGGGGGGGATACTCTAATAGGGACTAGTTATTTAATTAAAATCCCAATTCTAGTAATCTAACCGACCACGTTCTGATGACATAACGAAGAACGCAACGAACATTTCATGACACTCCTTCAGTTGGTTGAATTATTCGGTGACTATTAACTATTGACTTTGCGTGACTTCATTCATTGTTATCCTGCATCAAGCGCAGGTTGCGAGCGCACCTTCCGTGTCTTACGTTTACAACAATCGCCTTCGAGATTCGAGATTTGACAATATTATCCATTGAAAAATCAATCGTCAATGTCATCAATTTGCAACAAGTCGTCCTGCGGTTTGATGCTGAGCACCAGAACGAGCATAATAACACAGGGGGGTGGGGTACTTTACACGTCCAGATTGCGATGACGTTTGCGCCCCCAACTGGCATACTCGCCCCTGAACCGCCTCCCCTAATGTAACAACCCTAGCGTCGCCACTGGTTGCGTGTTTACTGTTTAGCGTCACCCTTCCTCGGGCCGCCGCCATTTGCAATACCGGAAGAATACTAATAGGATTAGGAATATGAAATATTATCATGCAGATATAGAAACTTTGTATGTTATTGTGTTGTATTATTTTAGTTTTCACTCGTTACAACTTACAACTTATTGAGTATAGTACATTTTCAATATTACTTTGTGTGTGTCTTAGTTACTTATACTAGTACTAAAAAATAAGAAATAATTTTTAAAAATTTATGATTTGATATATTAATACTAATAATCTTTGCTGATGTGTTCGGCCGAAACACCTAGTTTAGGCAAATCTTAGTGATATAAATCACGCATATGTCGTTTTGCAATGTCAAAAAGATAACATATAGGGTACGCACATATGACGTAACAGCCGAACTACAACAATGGAATAAATGAATTGAACTGGTGGACAAACAACAAGCCGCTCAAGTCAGGGGTGCCCAACTTAATTTAGAAGTGGGCCACATGGCATAATTACTCAATGTTGGCGGGCCACATATATACACGTATATAGTCTGGTTATTCTATATCTATATCAAATTCACCGTCAGAAAATGGTCTTCCCCCCACTGCTAGTAATTGTGTGCAACACGAAAACTAGCGTGGACAGACGCTTGATTCACATTTACCTTCTTTTTAAACATACTGTGCCGCGATACAAGATTTTTCATAAGTTTATTTACCTTTTCTATTCGAATTTATCCTTTATTTATGTATTTATCACACTCGTTTTTGTGCTTCGAGTCATGATACCTTTGCAAGATCACAACTAAAAGGGTGAAACATATTTGCGGGGACATCTAGTAGACCAGTAGCATTTGTTGTTTGTGCCAGAGACCTCGCCAATTAGTAAATCGGACGTCGCCACAGAAAACAATAATACCACCCCTTGCCCTTCCTCGGCTTCCCTTTCCTCCAAACAGCCCCCTATTTCATTTTCATTATCACCCACTCATCGTCTTGATTAGCCAAGTTGCAAAAATATAAGACGTTAAGCCCAAATATCAATCAATCAAATCCAAGAAACTAGGCTTGACCGAGAACAAAACTAGATGTAGATACAAAATAATTCTGATAATTGTTTGCTGCGAAGTCTAAAATATAGTTATACACATATCCACCGAATAAATTTCAAAACGATGTGCTTTCAGATAAAACTGATTTTTTTCCGTGGGTTTAGTCGTGAGACTGGAATGTAAGTGGGAGGTGCGGGCCAGATGAAGTGGCTTGGCGGGCTGCATGCGGCCCGCGGGCCGTATGTTGGGCACCCCTGGCTTAAGTAATATCTTTGCAAATAATGAGGAGAAACAATTAGTTGTAACGATAGTACTGCTCGCCAGTTAAAATTTATGTTAAGTAATGGACAGCAACTATCTGAAAGTGTGTAAACGTTCTGAACGTTTGTTTTTTCCAACTTCAGAACTTCATATTTTTTTTTGACAGCTTGCTTGTCCATCGGTTCAATTCATTTGTTTCATTGTTGTGTTTCGGTGTTGTGCGTACCCTTATTAACAAATTAACTAATAGTATTTTATTTGTGAACGTGTTTTATGAATAATACAGGTACTAATTTTCATAAAATTACTTTTTTATATGGACAGCCGCCGCCGGGCAGTTATGGCCCATTTGCAGCATTGGGGTGTTTAAGGTGGGCTGGACTTAACTCGGTGAATTTTTTGCCATTGTTGGTTTTTGTAATTATCGTGTAAAGACTCGCACCAGTAATATACACGAAAAACCCCGACCTCGAAAGACCGCTTGGTTCCCGGACTGTACGCGTTCAAAGAATGGCCCAGCTGGGAGCCTACGTCACAACCCCCACGCCCTCGCCGGCCGGCCAAGCATCAACACGTGCGTGCAATGTGTACTCGTGTTAGTCCGGCAGTGGTAGAGCGCTACTTCAGAGGGTAGTTAGGACCAATTAAGGAATTAATTATTAATTGAATTTTTAAATAACAACCGTAATGATAACAATATTTGAAATTTTATTAATCCAGATTGTAGCTCTCCCGAAACCACGTTCCGCTCAATCATCACTTTTTCAATATTGTGTAGTGTTTTCAAAATCTAAATTAAATACGTTAATTTTGCGCGGTTTTTACAGTGAGACTACCCTTTACCGTCAAGTGTAACAGTGATTAAGCTTAGCAAGACAAATATGTTCTTATGACGTGCAGCATTATATTCATGTGCGTCTGTTTAAAACGCTTTCATGCTACACGTGTTTTGATGTATAAACAGATTTTTACCGCATTAGATGGCGAGGTCAAAATATGACGAGAAGCGTCATCACTCCTTTCAGTCCTTTCCACGACCACATCATAACACACCTTTTGTTTCTTAAACAAGCTCCGTATATCGCTCATTCCTTGGATGGGACAAAACACTACGACCAGTCCCACACTCGGGAGCACAAAGCACATCTCACTTCCTCGTCTGTTGAATCACAACTGCCTTACAGTCACAAGTAACAATGTCCTCCACCATCCCAACATTGCTCGTGTTTGCCTTACAGCTTTAACCCATTTCCTGGTAAACGATAATGAAACGCGAGATATCCGCAGCAGTAGTGTCAACAAATCCCTTGTGTGTTATGTACCGCCCGCCGACAGAGAGGCCACCGCCGGTATCAGCTTATGCTCGCTCTCTGCAGGGGAAGGGGGCGCATGTGACCTGAGTCATGAATCAGGCCAACGACTTTTGAAATTGAATATCCAAATAAAAATGTCCTCCTTCCACCAAATTTCCTCAAATAAGTTACCATACAGCCAGTCTCTATGAACGTTTGAAAGAATAAATGGAATTAGTACTGTAAAAGGCATTTAATTCATGTTGACCATTTTTTCACGGGGGGAGATCGTACTCCCGTCCCCAATGTGCTCGCACAGGGGGGGGGACTGCAGTTTAGCGCAGAGCTTTCAAGATACCTTACTCCTCACATGCGCAAAACTGGGGTGAAAATAGCAACGAACTTCTTCCAGACACTTCCAGGTAGAAAGTAGAGGCAACCCTGTAATTAGCTTCTATTTGGAACTTGAGTGAGACCGACATTTAAAATGCTATTTGCATCCAAGTTATTTTCACCCAACTCGTGTGTGTCCAGCATTCAAATTGCTATTTGCACCCAAGTGAACGGCTCCTGAAGGTTGCTTTCAAGTTCAAAGTCCTGCAACCGCGCCTAGGTCCTGCTTTATACAGGCCCTAGGCCTAGCCCTCACCCCTCAAGGAAACATTTAGTACTAGGCCTACAGCCTAAGGGTGGCCCGCCGGCACACAACTAGGCCCTAGGCCAATAGGGCCCCCAAGACCCACACACAACTAGGCCTAGGCCATGTTTTATGTAGGGCCTAGGCCTAGCCCCCATCATTTAGTACTAGGCCTACAGCCTAAGGGTGACCCACCGGCACACAACTAGGCCCTAGGCCAATAGGGCCCCCAAGACCCACACACAACTAGGCCTAGGCCATGTTTTATGTAGGGCCTAGGCCTAGCCTCCATCATTTAGGCCTACAGCCTAGGGTCAATGGGCCCGCAGGTACACAACTAGGCCTAGGCCATGTTTTATGTAGGACCTAGGCTTAGCCCCCATCATTTAGGTCGAGGCCTACAGCCTAGGGTCAATGGGCCCGCAGGTACACAAATAGGCCTAGGCCCTGGGGCCCCTAGGCCTAGGCTAGGGCTGGTTATTATACTATTAGGTCTAAGCCTAGGCCAGCCTACAAGAGCTAGACCAAGGATTTCACTGCACAATGCACAAGAAAGAAAATGGAGGTCGGCCGCCTTGACTATGCACGAGCGCATGCACTGAACTGGAGATAGCCAAAACACTTCTGTAAGCACATTTCAGTTGGGTGCAAATAGAATATGTTCATTTTGGAAGCACCCTTGCGCATGCGTAGAACTTGGATGAGAAAAGCATTTTAAAGGGGCCAACCAACCCAACTTGGGTGCAACTAGACACTCCGCTGTATTTACGGCTCAAAATGGCGTCGACCGGAAATATCTCTACGATTCGGCCTGTTACATTGAAACTAGAACTCCTTCTAACTCCATGATCTGACATTCAACCGTATATTGTTATGGAAACATTTATTCGATAACCATAACGTTACTTGATAAACGATGTTGCCACAAATCTATGATTTTCAATTCACATCGAAGTTTGTGGATGATCCACGTTTCAACTCGATCGGAGTCTCCAACGCTTTCGTGAGACACAAAAACAAAGAACCAGGGATTACCAGCAGAGGTGGCTGTACAACTACAGTTCCGAAGCCGTATAGGCTAGCGCTACGGCTAGCATCACTCACTTGAGAGGCCAACATTTACTACAGATCAGATACAACAGAAAACACTCTTACCGATTGCTTTTCTTTTTTCTTCTTCTTAAACACTTTCAAGGACACTTTCGCCCGCTTGCTACGTTTTCGGCCACGACCCGGATTCTTTATCTTGCTGTGCCCCATTACTGTCGTGTTCCAGTGGTCGACGGCGACTGTAGGGCAAGTTCGTTTCGTACGAAATAGTTCGCGACAACACCGTTCCCGTCGCTGCCGCCCAAGCCCAATTAGTGAGTTCTATAAATACCTCAGGCAATAGTGTGGTCAATGTGAAAACGACGCCATGTTTCGTGCAAGCCCGCAGTTTGTTCTAACAGTCATGCTAGGCAGCCCGGCCGGCAAGTTCTTTAAATATATCCATGTGGATCCTCAGCTGCGTAGTGCGTACCAACTATGACTGACAGTCAAGCTGTAGTCACTGCTTTTTGCGTACCAGTTTACCTCGCAGTTACCCACCCAGTCAGTGCGTTGACTGGGCCCAAAAGATCCAGCTGTCGCAGTCAAGGGGGGCGTGGCTAATAATGTTACCGCGAATTATGAATTTATAGACAATCTTATATGGTTTAAATAGTAAGTGACATCACAACACCATATAATCTCAACTTAGAAGTCCCATAAGCGTTAAATTATGAATGTAATGTTGTAAGGTTAATTAACAGATGGCAAAATGTTGCTTTTATGAATGACAATTTCTGCTGTTGTCTGCTTTCGCTGTGACTGTGACTGCAGCCCGTACCAGCTGCTGCGTTCACTGTGTTGACTGGCTTGAACGCAGTCACAGTTGGTACGCAGCCCTCATTTGCTATGGTCCTCTTCTCGCAAAAGATGCCCACGTAAAATCCAGATATTATAGGTAGTTACTGACGTTTGAGTTTGGTATTACTGCCGCAGTATGTTTTTTTGTATTATGTTTGGAACTGTTAAATCCAGTACATTATCAAACATTACAATATTGTTTTGCATTGTTGTTTAAGTGTTAACACCTTGTTCACACTTCCTGTCCTGTTAACTTTCCCAGAGATGTGTGTAAACAAGGCGGTGGTGTTACACGTACGTATTAAAGCGGATTCACACGACTGATCTAAGTTGGCCAACCTGGGCCTTGATTCTCTATGGTCAACGATAAGGTGATCACCGGTTTTGGTCGTTATGAGAAGGCTGTGACCCAATCACAGCCATCCATTCGCCTTCCGTAACGACAGAAACCGGTGAGAAATTTACCACAGATTTAGAGAATCGGGCTCCAGGTTGGCCAACTAGGTTGGTGGTCAATCTGCGCATGCGCGTGGCAACCTTTTGGGAGTTGTGAGTCGTCCACCCAAGCTCTACAACCCGCCAACCCAACCTGGCAAATATCGATATAAATCGCAGATTTAATCGATATTGTAGGTGTGCGTATTTTGAGGTTATGTAGCACTGTTTACCTCAACGAGGTAAAATAGGCTCTCGCATATTCGTACTTTGTTTAGTTAAAAAGGGAGAAACCAGCTCAAGAAGGTGCTCAAACGATTCGGGGTATAATCTCAGTTGCCTCATGTACATGTATGGGTCTGATACCTTTAATTCCCCGTATAATGTCATAGTAGCTATCTTCTACCCACATTCTCCGCTTTTTAGGGCGGCCATCGATGGCGTAATCCAGTAAAAAACATGCGGCAGCGTGAACTTGCTGCACTGCAGCTGCTTTAACATCACATTTCATATTATAATAATATAAACTAAATACATAACCTCCAAAATGAAAATGATCACATGTAGAATTTACCGCCAAATTACTACCAAGCAACGGGTGGATACTACGTTAAATAAGTATTATGGAAGCCGTGACCGTGCATATCGTGTGCATTAAAAGTTGGCCAACTTTCGTTATTCCCAACGAGAGTTGGCCAACTTACATCAGTCGTGTGCAGCCATCTTTAGTTACCACTCTTGCCGCACAGCGCCCGATAGTGTTGCACGTAGGTCGAGAGATGGCGCCACACGCACACTGTTTCTTTTCCTCGAAAAGTATCCCGTGTGACAACTTCGAAAAGTCTTTTTACTTTCCACTTTTTACTTCTCACTCTTTTCACTTCCCCGTGTAACGAGCGCATTACTACACGCGTTAAACCTCGTCACTCTGCTCGCTGTGCAAGCCGGGCTACTCCACACTGCTTCCTACACGCGTTGAACCCGTTCTCACTGCTCGCTGTGCTCTGCGGGCTACTTCACACTGCTTACTACACGCGTTGGTCCTCGTCACACTGCTCGCTGTGCCCGCCGGGCTCCTTCACACTGCTAACTACACGCGTTGAACCTCGTCTTAGTGCTCGCTTTGCACGCCGGGCTTCTTCACACTGCTTACTACACGCGTTGAACCTCGTCTTAGTGCTCGCTTTGCACGCCGGGCTTCTTTACACTGCTTACTAAACGCGTTGAACCTCGTCACACTGCTCGCTGTGCACGCCGGGCTGCTTCACAGCGAGAGATTGGATAACCTAACCTAACCGAACCTAACCACACCTAACCGCACCTAACCTAACCTAACCTTACCTAACCTAACCTAACCTAACCTTACCTAACCTAACCTAACCTAGCCTAACCTAACCTAACCTAACCTAACCTAACCTAACCTAACCTAACCTAACCTAACCTAACCTAACCTAACCTAATCTAAGCTAACCTAACCTAACCTAACCTAACCTAGCCAAGCCTAACCTAACCTAAAACCTCGGCCTGCTTCCCACTGCTCGCTGTGCAACCCGGGCTACTTCACACTGCTTCCTACACGCGTTGATCCTCGTCACACTGCTCGCTGTGCACGCCGGGCTGCTTCACACTGCTTACTACACGCGTTGATCCTCGTCACACTGCTCGCTGTGCACGCCGGGCTGCTTCACACTGCTTACTACACGCGTTGATCCTCGGCACACTGCTCGCTGTGCCCGCCGGGCTACTTCAGACTGCTTACTACACGCGTTGATCCTCGTCACACTGCTCGCTGTGCACGCCGGGCTACTTCACACTGCTTACTACATGCGTTGATCCTCGACACACTGCTCGCTGTGCACGCAGGGCTGCTTCACACTGCTTACTACACGCGTTGATCCTCGACACACTGCTCGCTGTGCCCGCCGGGCTACTTCAGACTGCTTACTACACTCGTTGGACCTCGACACACTGCTCGCTGTGCACGCCGGGCTACTTCACACTGCTTACTACACGCGTTGATCCTCGTCACACTGCTCGCTGTGCCCGCCGGGCTACTTCAGACTGCTTACTACACTCGTTGGACCTCGACACACTGCTCGCTGTGCACGCCGGGCTACTTCACACTGCTTACTACACGCGTTGGACCTCGTCACACTGCTCGCTGTGCCCGCCGGGCTACTTCACACTGCTTACTACACTCGTTGGACCTCGTCACACTGCTTGCTGTGCCCGCCGGGCTACTTCAGACTGCTTACTACACTCGTTGGACCTCGACACACTGCTCGCTGTGCACGCCGGGCTACTTCACACTGCTTACTACACGCGTTGGACCTCGTCACACTGCTCGCTGTGCCCGCCGGGCTACTTCACACTGCTTACTACACGCGTTGGACCTCGTCACATTGTTTGCTGTGCACGCCGGTCTGCTTCACACTGCTTACTACACGCGTTGGTCCTCGTCACACTGCTCGCTGTGAACGCCGGGATGCTTCACACTGCTTACTACACGCGTTGGACCTCGTCACACTGCTCGCTGTGCCCGCCGGGCTACTCTAGACTGCTAACTACACTCGTTGAACCTCGTCACACTGCTCGCTGTGCCCGCCGGTCTACTTCAGACTGCTTACTACACTCGTTGGGCCTTGTCACACTGCTCTCTGTGCACGCCGGGCTGCTTCACACTGCTTACAACACGCGTTGGACCTCGTCACACTGCTCGCTGTGCCCGCTAGGGTACTCTAGACTGCTTACTACACTCGTTGGACCTCGTCACACTGCTCGCTGTGCACGCCGGGCTGCTTCACACTGCTTACTACACGCTTTGGACCTCGTCACACTGCTCGCTGTGCATGCCGGGCTACTTCACACTGCTTAATACACGCGTTGAACCTCGTCACACTGCTCGCTGTGCACGCCGGGCTGCTCCACAGCGAGAGATTGGATAACCTGATAGTACGGCCAGAATACTAAATTTATAGGCAAACCCTTTCATAGCGAGATTCACAAAGGGTATGGTTATTGAACTCTACAATAAAAAACATGTTTTTTTAATTTTTTTTTTGACAAATGTGAAATCATGAAAGTGGCAACTTTTTTGGGAATGACCCATATATAAATAAATATATAATCAATATTATATAACATAATTTAAGTAAATACCTATATAAATATATAAAAATTAAATAAATAATAATTAATATAAAGGTAAAATAAATTAAGGTAAATTTATAATATGATAATTTATTTTTATTTTTCTATTTTTTAAAATTTTTTTTTATACGACTTCATTTGGTATCCTTGTTTCCGTGCAGGAGTTCGATGGGGCGCTGGACTGCATCTCCCTGGCGGTGACGTGCGCGTTCAACAAGCGAGGGACGCTGTTGGCCGTCGGATGCAACGACGGCCGCATCGTCGTCTGGGACTTCCTCACGAGAGGGATCGCCAAGATAATCAGCGCCCACGTCCACCCCGTCTGTTCTCTGAGGTGAGTCAAGGTTTACCTATTCATTTAGCATTTCATTCGTGTGGAAGCCGACGAGGCCGGCGTACATCGATAGTTGTCGAGTAGTCAAAGCTAGGGTCGAGTGTGTTAGGGCTGGGATAATTTCAACGTTTAAACGCCCGTGGCTTATTAAACGTTTAAGGAATTTGTTGGGAAATTCAACGCCACATTGTCTTATTGTTCCAGTTTCTGTTTCCCACCCATTTTGTCGAACGTTTATTGTGTCGGCACGAAAGCTCGCGCAAAGTTGTCGGGTGATCCCGGCTCCCCCTCCCCAATAAACTTCTTGATATCTAAGCAGCAATTGATTACTACCCTCTTTTTTTTATAATTATTATCATTTTTTATTTTTTTTTTCTAAGGAGGTATTCGTGTAGTTTCCGCTTGAGAATCTCCCGGGTCGGAGGCCGAGAGATGTTTATTTGTCACAGGGTTAGCAGCAGCTGTTAGTCAAGTTATAAATAAATAAACGATATCATGAAAGTAATCGTGATTTTGACATTTCTGTTTGACACATAAAATAATATTATATTTACATTCAACATGTTTTTGTTGGGGAAGGGCATCTCTGAAGGGGGAGGGGGGTAAATGACCCTCGTTCATTACAGCTCCAAGTATCAACAGACTTCAAGTGTCTTCTTTGTAGCTGTGAAGGAGTACAAGGGATCATTTATGAAGTTTATTCTGTTCTTTGTGTAGGCCTATGTATTGCTTTTTTTAAATTTTAAATTTTTCTTATTATTATACATCACTTGTGGGGCTTTGTGCTGTGGATGGTACTTCATGAATAAACATAAACAATAAACATACTATTAATCAGTATTTTGAACAGTTTTCTTTTTCGGGGTTCCCGGTTAACCATTTGAACGAGATTAGTTTAATGAAACGTTAGCCCTAACACTATGAACATTACGAATGTAAACAATCTGAATAAGCTAACAGTAACTTTGGAGCCGTCCTAGCAACAAAGCACTCAATAAATTCAAAGTGGTTCTGAATCGGCCTTGTTGGTTTTGGAATTTGTCCGCAGGTGTTCGCACTGTCCAATCACCGATTTATGTGTTTCATATTAGACATATCGATCTTTGATTGGTAATCGCTCACTTGTCGATGTCGTTTGGAGCCTACAGGGTTGGTTTAGTCGCTGTATATTAAAGTGCCCCACTGAAAATCAGTCTTGTTACTGAGTGGGTAAAGTCTATAAATACGAATTTATTTTAATTATTTATCTTAACCCTGTCTGTTTGCTCAGCTGGTCTCGCAACGGCCTCAAGCTGGTGAGCGCAAACATGAAACGTCAGCCCTAACACTCTGTCTGTTTGCTCAGCTGGTCTCGCAACGGCCGCAAGCTGGTGAGCGCAAACATGAAACGTCAGCCCTAACACTCTGTCTGTTTGCTCAGCTGGTCTCGCAACGGCCGCAAGCTGGTGAGCGCAAACATGAAACGTCAGCCCTAACACTCTGTCTGTTTGCTCAGCTGGTCTCGCAACGGCCGCAAGCTGGTGAGCGCAAACATGAAACGTCAGCCCTAACACTCTGTCTGTTTGCTCAGCTGGTCCCGCAACGGCCGCAAGCTGGTGAGCGCTAACATGAAACGTCAGCCCTAATACTCTGTCTGTTTGCTCAGCTGGTCTCGCAACGGCCGCAAGCTGGTGAGCGCAAACATGAAACGTCAGCCCTAACACTCTGTCTGTTTGCTCAGCTGGTCTCGCAACGGCCGCAAGCTGGTGAGCGCAAACATGAAACGTCAGCCCTAACACTCTGTCTGTTTGCTCAGCTGGTCCCGCAACGGCCGCAAGCTGGTGAGCGCAAACATGAAACGTCAGCCCTAACACTCTGTCTGTTTGCTCAGCTGGTCTCGCAACGGCCGCAAGCTGGTGAGCGCAAACATGAAACGTCAGCCCTAACACTCTGTCTGTTTGCTCAGCTGGTCTCGCAACGGCCGCAAGCTGGTGAGCGCTAACATGAAACGTCAGCCCTAACACTCTGTCTGTTTGCTCAGCTGGTCCCGCAACGGCCGCAAGCTGGTGAGCGCAAACATGAAACGTCAGCCCTAACACTCTGTCTGTTTGCTCAGCTGGTCTCGCAACGGCCGCAAGCTGGTGAGCGCAAACATGAAACGTCAGCCCTGACACTCTGTCTGTTTGCTCAGCTGGTCTCGCAACGGCCGCAAGCTGGTGAGCGCAAACATGAAACGTCAGCCCTAACACTCTGTCTGTTTGCTCAGCTGGTCTCGCAACGGCCGCAAGCTGGTGAGCGCAAACATGAAACGTCAGCCCTAACACTCTGTCTGTTTGCTCAGCTGGTCTCGCAACGGCCGCAAGCTGGTGAGCGCAAACATGAAACGTCAGCCCTGACACTCTGTCTGTTTGCTCAGCTGGTCTCGCAACGGCCGCAAGCTGGTGAGCGCGTCCACCGACAACAACGTCTGCATCTGGGACGTGCTGAGCGGCGAGTGCGAGCAGAAGTATCGCTTCCCGTCGCCGATACTCAAGGTGCAGTACCACCCGCGCAACGACCGCGTCTTCCTCGTGTGTCCGATGCGCCACGCTGCGGTGCTGGTGGACGCCGACGGGGAGCACCGCGTCGCGCCGCTAGACGACGACGTGAGTAGCTACTTACGAGAAACTGCGTTCCCATACCTTGACAATTTTACTAGTTTTTTTTTTTTTTTTGAAATTTTGGCAAAAAAACTTAGAAAAAAGTACCTACTGTAAATTTACCTGAATTTAAGGCTATAATTATTTCCATTTTTTTATAGTTAAAATGTCTGGGGTCGTCTTTATTCGCATATATTAAGATTTTTTAGACATGATTTTTCCCAGTTTTAAATTCTTGAAAATAGGGGGTCGTCTTAAATTCGAGGTCGTATGGTATTTCACTGTCTTTATAATAAGTTGTTTGTACAGCCCGAGTGGGACGGCTGCTTCCTTGAAATTGTTGGGCCCGAACTGTGAACTTATTTATACCAGTGCGCAGTGGGTGGTTGGGGGGGGGGGGGGGGTTGCTGTAGCTGTCTTAAAAGTTTTCGCAAGTTTTAACAATACCCACATCTGTCGAAAAGTAATCATGTGTAACAGTTTGTTTGTTGTATGGACGCCTCTTTTTTGACTAGACATTGGATTTCCGAGAATTGTGCACGTAAGGTTGCCTGTTGTGGCTTCTGGTACAATGAATTCAGGGATTTCATCTCATATGTTTGTGCTAACCAGGTAGTGGGGGTGTACATCATTGGTGAAATGACAGGATCACAAAAAGTCGACTGATTTTCTTGTTCTCAACTAAGCCACGGACCCACTGTTTACTCGGTGTGTAAATTTAGAAAATTGAAATTCGATTTCTTAATAACTAAAGTTTCATTTGAGATAAAATTGTGAAAAAACATTCAAAAATTCATTATTTTATCCCATTTTTACCAAAGACATTCATTCAGTCGCTTTAAATTAAAAGTCCCCCACTGAAAATCAGTTTCGTTACTGAGTGGGTAGACTAAATGTGAATTTATTCATTCATTCATTTATTTATTCTTCCCCTCATGTGTAGCCTACTAGCCTTTAGCTCATCCCTATAGGGAACCCGCAACTGACGTCACATCCGGACTACATCGATGGAGCAAATGAAATGAACTGATGGACGAACAACCAGCTGGCAAAATAATAAAAATGCAACCTTTTTCAAGAAAAACAAGTGAAGCGACAGTAACTGTGCTCGCAGTTAAAGCTTTAGGCGATGGGCGACAACGTTGTGAAAGTTGTGTGTGCGCTTTTTTTTTTTAAGGTTTGTTTTCCAAAATCAGTACATTCTATTTGTGTACATCTTGTGTTTGTCCATCAATTCATCATTTTGCTACATTGAACTGTATTTTGGTGTTGCTAGTAGCCTATAATTTCCTAATAAGGAAAATATACAAAAATTGTAGGGAGGTCATAGGGCAGAAAAAATTCGGATCCGGTTTCAGACTTTATCCTGAAAGTTTAAATTATATTATCTTATCTTGGTAACCCCCCCCCCCCCCCCGAAACCACGCGTTTGAAGGCCGTTCTCTCCCCGTGTCACCTGTCGACCGTTGTGTGGGTTGGGCTCTGTGCGGCCGCTGCGCGTGGGAGACGGGAGGGGGGGGGGGGGGGGGGGGGGTGTATGGCATCACAGAACTCGCCCGTAGTAATGACAGCGTGTACTACCCAGCGACCAGTTCGCTACGCCCACAAGCAGGAATTCACTGTAGCTTCAAGGAAAGTAGTCTCAAAAATATTGTCGCTTTTTTTTTTATTACAAATATTACTACCCGATTAAGATTTGAATCCTAAAAATGTATCCGGGTAACTCGCGTACCGTATGACATCCCCAATAAATTGTATTTTCATTTTGGGTGGAGGAGGTTGACCGGAAAACCTTTGTGTAAACACGAAACGTGTTGTTCCAGTTTGACCTGAACATCGTGGCCTCGTTTGACCGGCGCGGCGAACACGTCTACACCGGCAACGCCAAGGGGAAGGTTCTCGTGCTGTCGGCGCACGACCTCGAGATCAAGGCCTCGTTCAAGGTCACCCAGGGGACGACGAGCGCGACGGCCGTCAAGAGCATCGAGTTTGCGCGACGCGGAGAGTGAGTAGACCCAAGTCTGTTCCACCCGGTCCCGGGACTAGATTTCTGGCAAACGTTATGGGTTTCTAGCCCTTGATTGTAAACCCCTTGGACAGAATACTTTAAGGATGCGGACGATAATCGTATATCGATACAATGACGATATGCGTGTCGTATCGCGAGAATCGCACGATATTATTTAGCACTGCATATCGTGATTGTTGGCAGTGATATTGTCTTATCATCGAACTTTAAATAAAAAAAATAAATAAAAAAATAAATTCGTATTTCGAGTCTACC
This sequence comes from Isoperla grammatica, assembly GCA_945910005.1. NCBI lineage: Eukaryota > Metazoa > Arthropoda > Insecta > Plecoptera > Perlodidae > Isoperla > Isoperla grammatica. Next base: position 12,507,033 of record OX246749.1, read on the forward strand.
CACTCAGTAACGAAACTGATTTTCAGTGGGGGACTTTAATTTAAAGCGACTAAACCAACCCTGTAGGCTCCAAACACCATCGACGATTGAGCCATAACCAATCAAAGATCTATACGTATTTCAAATATGAAACTTATGAATCAGTAATTGGACAGTGCGAACACCTGCGGACAGACCTGCGGAACTTTGCGCGCGATTATCGTTCACAAAACTAATTGTAGAACCCTGCAACAGCCGTCGCCACGAGGGGCTCTTCGCAGCCCCCCCCCCCCCCCCCAGCACAACCCCTCCACACAACTCGTCACATTAGCCACTGACCGCCGGTCCAAAGCCTGCCTTCCGCCAGCCGCGGCAATCACAGGCTTGCCAAAGCGACAGGTCCCGTTACAAGAAGCATAGATTGCGCCGGGGGGGGGGGGGGGGGGGGGGGGCTTGAGTGCGGCAAGGGATAGTCTTGCCTTTATGTTGTTATGACTTGGCAAACCTCTAGTTTCTCCTGTCACTTGTTCTCTCTCTTGTGTGCGCTCGCACGACCACGGGAGAGAGAGAGAGGGGGAGTTGGAGAAAGGAAGACACATGTTCAAAAGAATGTAGCACTTTGAAAGAGATAGGATTCAAAGATGAACATGCAAAGAACTCTGGCTACGCGGCTTGCGCGATAAGGATAATGCAACCTTTCAAGCAATTTTGTACGATGTATTAGGCAAAGACAGACACATAAGTTATCTTTTTGGTTCTGAAATGCTTTATATCATATATATTTATCATATATATTTATATTTATCATCTGTGGTGTTTTTGTCACCATATATATGACCAAAGATAGTAAGATATACCCTGGCAGATGTATATGACAAGTTTTTACCACTTAAAAATATCCTATCGTGGTGATAATAAGTGCTCACTATATTATCGCGATTACATTTTTTAAAGCTATGATTATCGATATTACTTATCATACCGCATCCCTTATACTGTTTTATGAGTGAGAGAGGAGGAGCGGTTGACGGCGTTGGTTAAGCGTCTTATGACAGCGCCAAAATGCTGACAAATCTATGTCCCATGTGTGTCCCCCAGCTGTCTCCTGGTCACCACAGCAGACAGAGTGATGCGCGTCTATACAGCGCTGACATGTGTCCCATGTGTGTCCCCCAGCTGTCTCCTGGTCAACACGGCAGACCGAGTGATGCGCGTCTAGACAGCGCTGACGTGTGTCTCATGTGTCCCATGTGTGTCCCCAAGCTGTCTCCTGGTCAACACGGCAGACCGAGTGATGCACGTCTAGACAGCGCTGACGTGTGTCTCATGTGTCCCATGTGTGTCCCCCAGCTGTCTCCTGGTCAACACGGCAGACCGAGAGATGCGCGTCTAGACAGCGCTTACGTGTGTCTCATGTGTCCCATGTGTGTCCCCCAGCTGTCTCCTGGTCAACACGGCAGACCGAGTGATCGGCGTCTACGACAGCGCTGACGTGTGTCTCATGTGTCCCATGTGTGTCCCCCAGCTGTCTCCTGGTCAACACGGCAGACCGAGTGATGCGCGTCTAGACAGCGCTGACGTGTGTCTCATGTGTCCCATGTGTGTCCCCCAGCTGTCTCCTGGTCAACACGGCAGACCGAGTGATGCGCGTCTAGACAGCGCTGACGTGTGTCTCATGTGTCCCATGTGTGTCCCCCAGCTGTCTCCTGGTCAACACGGCAGACCGAGTGATGCGCGTCTAGACAGCGCTGACGTGTGTCTCATGTGTCCCATGTGTGTCCCCCAGCTGTCTCCTGGTCAACACGGCAGACCGAGTGATGCGCGTCTAGACAGCGCTGACGTGTGTCTCATGTGTCCCATGTGTGTCCCCCAGCTGTCTCCTGGTCAACACGGCAGACCGAGTGATGCGCGTCTAGACAGCGCTGACGTGTGTCTCATGTGTCCCATGTGTGTCCCCCAGCTGTCTCCTGGTCAACACGGCAGACCGAGTGATGCGCGTCTAGACAGCGCTGACGTGTGTCTCATGTGTCCCATGTGTGTCCCCCAGCTGTCTCCTGGTCAACACGGCAGACCGAGTGATGCGCGTCTAGACAGCGCTGACGTGTGTCTCATGTGTCCCATGTGTGTCCCCCAGCTGTCTCCTGGTCAACACGGCAGACCGAGTGATGCGCGTCTAGACAGCGCTGACGTGTGTCTCATGTGTCTCATGTGTGTCCCCCAGCTGTCTCCTGGTCAACACGGCAGACCGAGTGATGCGCGTCTAGACAGCGCTGACGTGTGTCTCATGTGTCCCATGTGTGTCCCCCAGCTGTCTCCTGGTCAACACGGCAGACCGAGTGATCCGCGTCTACGACAGCGCCGAGGTGCTGACGTGTGGGGCCGACGGAGAGCCTGAGCCGCTGCAGAAGCTGCAGGACCTCGTCAACAAGACGATGTGGAAGAAGTGCTGCTTCTCCGGCGACGGCGAGTACATCTGCGCCGGGTCGGCACGTCAGCACGCCCTGTACGTGTGGGAGAAGAGCGTCGGCAACCTGGTCAAGATCCTGCACGGCACCAAGGTAGGCCCAGAGCGACTCTGCTAGTCGTAAGAGGCGACTTAAAGAGACCCAGTCCGACTGGAGATTGCTCCTCCCACTTGGCCCTGCCCTCCCTTGCTGGACTCCCCTTGTGACGTACCCGATTCGGAAGACATTGTATGACCTAAGCTGTCGAGTACGTTGCTAAAAACCACTTAAACACCACACTGAACATACCTCACCATTGAAAATCAGTTCGGTGACAGAGTGAGTAGACCCTTATTTTTATATATGTTATTTCAGAGTGGAATAGATTTAAAATCGATCAAAAGAAGACAACTTAGCCCTACGAGGAGTATGTTTCACTTGTACGTTACCTAAAATTCATTTTGTGTCATTTGGAGCTACCACGATCGCTACTTTACCGACCGGGTCTCATTATTATGGCTACCAGAGTGGACGTAGTTCGTATAGACATTGATTGAGTGATGTTTGGGTCTTACGTACCATATTTTTGCAACTTGGCTAATCGAGACGATGAGTGGGCGAAATACGAAGAATGAGATGTTTGGAGGAGGAAAGGGACAAGTATGAGGGTTGGGAGGAAAAGCGATGACGTGGACTGCATTTCGTCTAGTCTCTATTCCAATTCAAGATGCACGCCGGCAAAATGCGATCTAAAAGGAACTGTTTCTTATTGTTGGAGACTAAAGGCTCATTCACGATAAAAACTTAGTAGTAAACTTTAACTTAGACGCTAGGTCTCATAAACTCATTTTATAACGTTTCGTCAAATAAATTCTGAGCATGTTTCGGCTTCATTTTCGATTTTACTAGCCTAGGCCTTGCGGCTGGCGCTGATTGGTTCTTTCTTACTGTTAAGAAGAGGGTGGAGAAAGAAGCGTGTCTCTACTGGTTGACCAGATCCAGCATGATGGCATAATAGCCAAATGTGGGCATTTGAGAAGAAGAAGAAGACTTTTTAAGTTTATTTTAATTTTAAAGTTTGATCGTTCCAAACTTAACCGTAGCCCAAAACTAAGTTTTAAGTTTTTGTCATGAACAACTGTGTGATCTTCCATAAGCCAAACCTTACTTTAAGTTGAAAGTTAGCGGTTAAGTTAAATCGTGAATGGGCCTTAATGCTGTCAGTTATCCCCTTTATTTGGCAAACCACTTACCTTCTAACATACTAAAGACAGCTCCAAACCACATGGACCTTCGACCATAAATATTCAGGATTAGGCATTCTCATAATGGGTTTGTAAGAAAAGTAGGCCTAGTAAAATAGCAGTTTCATTTAGTGATGTTCATTTTTCTAGAGCAAGAGATAATTATGGCCGATCCTTTGAAAAAGAACCAAATCCTGAGCCCCCGTCTTCGCTATTGTCAAGCGGGTGGTTTTTGTTATTTGAATAGAAATCATTGGTGGTCACTTTTTTTGAACTGTGCATCCTTCCTGGTGACAAGCTTGACGTTTACAACCTTGCACAGTGAGCGGGAAATAAGCCTCCCTTGAGGAGTCCTCTTTACCGGCGTGCATCTTAGATAGACAAACCGTAGCTTCTCCCCCTCGACCTGTCCGGCCGGCTAGGGTGGCCCCACCTACCAGAAGCATATGCTTCCACCGGCATAGCTCGATCGTGATCAACAAAGCACGCAACCCCGTCCACCACGATAAGGTAGGGTCTAGGTGGAGAGCAATTCTCCCCTTCCTGAAGAACATGTCTTATCGTTGATTTAAATAAATTAAAATCTGATTTATATCTTGGGGGGGGGAAAAAAAACCTGACAAATCCAAAAAAATTTGATTTCAATATAAAAAAAAATCGTGCACCCTGATTGATTTCTTTGTGTGTGCACCAACGTAGGGCGAGCTTCTCCTGGACGTGGTGTGGCATCCCGTGAGGCCGATCATAGCGTCGATATCTATTTCTTTGTGTGTGCACCAACGTAGGGCGAGCTTCTCCTGGACGTGGTGTGGCATCCCGTGAGGCCGATCATAGCGTCGATATCTATTTCTTTGTGTGTGCACCAACGTAGGGCGAGCTTCTCCTGGACGTGGTGTGGCATCCCGTGAGGTCGATCATAGCGTCGATATCGAGCGGCGTCGTCTCCGTCTGGGCTCAGAACCAGGTGGAGAACTGGTCGGCGTTCGCCCCCGACTTCAAGGAGCTGGACGAGAACGTCGAGTACGAGGAGAGAGAGTCCGAGTTCGACCTCTCGGACGACGACAAGTCTGTCCAGCTCGGGCCCGAGAAGCAGGAGGACGACCTTGAGGTATGTGACGTTGAGGTCTAAATATAGAAGCCAGGCCCGAGCCCGTACCGAGTAAGCTAATCAAAGCCCAGGCCGGAAACGATTACGAGTGCCGTTGTAAACGACTAAAAGAGTGGTGGAAATAGAGAATTTATTTAAGTGGCTTTTCAGTAATAATAGTAAACCAAAGTTGGAGAACAGTAGAACTCCAACTAAATGCCAGCTGAAACATTAGGTTTGTTTCTTTGTCCTGCATATAATCGTGGTGTAAGTTGGCGGTCTGGACAGGAACTACGCGACAATGCAGGCTGTGCGAGCTACACTGCGTAGATACAAAGAAACACATTTTTGCAAGCAGTGCAACACTTTCAGATTTATACGTGTTTTAAAAAACATGTAGTACATGTAGTGTACATTGTTGAGAACCATTCTAAATCACATTTAATGTCTTTTTTATAATAACAAATCAACAGTGAAAGCTTCTTTCATCGTAATTTTGTGACAATATTTAAACTTGGCGGTAACTTCCTTGCATTTCAATGCTCCATCTGCTCGGGAGCTGGTGCTGCATATCCTGCATCGATGCAGCTACACCGGACAAAGAAACGACTAGCGGTGTAGCTGCATTGGGACAAAGAAACGCGAGAGTGCTACACTCGTTGCATACATGCAGAGAGTGCAGGACAAAGAAACAGCTAGCGGTGTAGCTGCATTGGGACAAAGAAACGCGAGAGTGCTACACTCCTTGCACACATGCAGAGAGTGTAGGACAAAGAAACAACTAGCGGTGTAGCTGCATTGGGACAAAGAAACGCGAGAGTGCTACACTCCTTGCACACATGCAGAGAGTGCAGGACAAAGAAACGACTAGCAGTGTAGCTGCATTGGGACAAAGAAACGCGAGAGTGCTACACTCGTTGCATACATGCAGAGAGTGCAGGACAAAGAAACAACTAGCGGTGTAGCTGCATTGGGACAAAGAAACGCGAGAGTGCTACACTCCTTGCACACATGCAGAGAGTGCAGGACAAAGAAACAACTAGCGGTGTAGCTGCATTGGGACAAAGAAACGCGAGAGTGCTACACTCGTTGCATACATGCAGAGAGTGCAGGACAAAGAAACAACTAGCGGTGTAGCTGCATTGGGACAAAGAAACGCGAGAGTGCTACACTCGTTGCACACATGCAGAGAGTGTAGGACAAAGAAACGAAGCTATTGTATAGTGTATCCAGTAACATTTGATGTGTTTCGTTTCCCTCAAAGGGACAATGGACCTTGTTTGTTCACATTTTCAATGCAGATAATCTTATTGTACTCCCAATACCGCCTACCGCCTAATAGCTGCCTGGGCACAATAATTGGCTGCAAGGTTGTCAGTGCAAGTTCGAAGGGTACTTTTCACTGGTAACATCGTAAATTATTTTCATTCACAACGCATTATTCAAGCATTCAAGTATTATTCACAAGATATTATTGCTTCCTATTTAGGGCTACAGAGATATTACGGAGAGAGTCAGATAGAGAGAGATACGCATTCTTTGCCAAATTCACATCTTGGCAACGCAGGAAGCGGTCGCAAGTGGTCAGTTAGGGTGGCTTTTAAGTTTACAACCTTCTCATTATCGGCGTAATGGCGTTCTTCTCATACTGGAAGAACTATAACAATGAACTACCAATCACGTGACGCCATTGTGGCCTCCAGTATGGCCGCCGTGCGCATCATTACGCGAATACACCCGATATCGTAGACGTTGACTATCATCAAGTCTAACTGACCTGGGAATGATGTTATATTTATTATATTGTTCTATTCTTAGTCGTAAGCTACATTGTACTAACAACTTGTCTTACTGACATGGGAGCCAAATTTCCAAATACCCTTATCACGTAAATCTGTCTGATTGGATGGGTCAATATTGTTCCAGCTGTGTAATGAAATGTACTACTAATAAAAGCTACTACTTGCCGCAGGTGGACGTGTGGACCATCGAGCCGGTGGCCGCGTTCTGCTCGTCGGACGAGGAGGGCGACAGCGAGGGCCTCCAGTTCCTGCCCATCGCGCCCGAGGTGGAGGGGGGCGAGGAGGGGAACCTGCCCCCGCCCCCCCTCCGCCCGCGTCCAAGCGCCGCAAGTACAGAGTGTTCGACATTGACCTGCGGGACGCTCCCACCGACGGTGAGTGGACACGTTCTCTTGAGAGCGTTCGGAAGTAGTTTTGACGTTTTAAGTCGACTGATTTCTCTTAAACAAATAATGGGATTTTCTTAAAAATGTACCTACTTGCAGAGGATGTCATATCTATGCACGGTATTAAGTACATTTGTGACAAGCCTGCTCAAAAATAATAAACTCACCAATATAACTACTGAGAGTAAGGCAGATGCCTTGTGCTTTGATTGAACAAAGCACGTCTTCCACTTATTCGGTCTGTCATTGGTATATTTTCAATGTGCACTTCATTAATTACATAGGGGTGTGCGGTTAGTACTTTTTTAACTCGGTTCGGTTTTCGGTTCGGTTAGTGTAATAACCTCGGTTTTTCGGTTCCGGGTCGGTTAGTCGTAAATAATATAGCTCCATTCCACATTTTGTAGGCAAACATTTTTTGTTTTAAATAAACTAAGCATACTCATGACTTTGCAAGTAAGAACCAAATAAAAATAAAACTGGGAAGCAGGAAACAACTGTGTGCTTAATTTTGGAAGAAGTTGATGGCATGCCTGTGATTATGGGAAGTAGAAGAGGTAGAAACTAGACCTGTGCGAATATTTGAAAATATAGGCTAGGCTCGACGTCGTACCAAACTCAGTTCTTAATTGGCTAGCGCAATACTTGCACATGGCACAGATCGAACTAATTTTGGTAAAGTGTGCCCAAATATTTTCCTTGGTTGGAGGCCAACATCACATTGTTGAGGCCGGAAGGAACTTGTAGGCCTAGGCCTAGGCCTACGCTGCTCCGGTGGATCATCAGCATCTTCATCGCTCTCAATAATTAAAGCTCTAGGCCTAGGCCTACCTGTGGCTGTACGACGCATTTTATTTTTATTATTTACCAAGAATTACGTTTTATAGCACACGACGGAAGTAAATAAACAACGAAAGTTGACGACTACAACAAACCAGACGAGAGCCTAGTGGCCTAGGCCTATGGTTGGTCGTCTTGGTTCGACTTCGATGTACGTTCGATATATCGATAGGTCGTACATATCTCGACGCTTAGCGGTGCGATCTAGCAGGCGGAGGAAACAGTCACGGTCGTTTCAAACATCGCGCGCGGGAAAACCGACTTTCGGGTTTTCAAACGAATTTTCGGTTCGGTTAGTAAAAAACCGACCCGACCCGAAAAGTCGGTTAACCGCACACCCCTATAATTACATGCTTGTACCAATATAACTACTGAGAGTAAGGCAGGTGCCTTGTGCTTTAATTGAACAAAGCACGTCTTCCACTTATTCGGACTGCCCCTGGTATATTAACAATTGGCACTTCATTAATGACATGCTTGTACCAATATAACTACTGATGGTTAGGCAGGTGCCTTGTGCCTTAACTGAACAAAGCACGTCTTCCACTTATTCGGTCTGTCGTTGGTATATTGTCAATGGGCACTTCATTAATTACATGCTTGTACCAATATAACAACTGACGTTCTTTCCCTTGCAAGCTTGCTTTTACACGTACAGTTTTACCTGCACTCTTGCGCGCGCGCAACCCTCAGATGATTCGCGACGTTCTTTCCCTTGCAAAGCATTTGCTTTTACACGGACAGTTTTACCAACAGGAAAGAACGCCCGACAACGAATCCTGCTCGCAAGAGTGTAGAACATAAGATATAATCTTATGTTCTAATTCTAAAAAGGAACAAAGAAAAACTTAGGTCACATTCCGAGCATGCATGCATTTTGCAGTCGGATTAATTGAAGAATAGTGTGGTTGTGTATTATTATAGTCCTAGTCACTAGGCCTTGGATAATTCCCAGGCCAATCAGGTGGTTGGTCACGGAACACTTTACATTTACACAAAACTACTGCAGCATCGCTGCTGATAACAATTACACACCTTCCTTACTCATAAATGTTCATTATTTTCCCGTCATAATAGTCGAAGAAACTGTTTTTAACCACAATTTGGATTTATTTGAAGAGCCCAAGCCCTCGCGCGTCACACGGCCGCCATCTTCAAATCATGCTTGTATCAATAGAATTATTTGGAATTAGGCAGATTCCTTGTGCTTGAATTGGACATAACATGGCTTCCACTTATTCAAAGTGTCCTTGGTATATTTACAATGTGCACTTCATTAACCTTTTCAATGCTCGGTTTTGAATGGTGGTGTAACACACCAGTGCTGAGTTTTTTCAAGAAAATTTAATTTTTTTTCATTTTTTTTTTTTTCGTTCTTATAACATATTGCAAGTTTTTTTACAATGACAATACTAACTGCTAGTAGTGTTTTTCACGGAAATTTCCTTGTAGTGTTGTTGAAAACCAGCTGTTGCTTAGATGTTGAAATTCTTTAATTTTTACACTTCCCACTATCTTGTTAGCCTACGGTATATAGTATTGTTATTGTTTTATTGATTTAGTGTTGTCTTTAGGCTCAAAAATGCTTCAGGGTGTGGTACTCCTTAAAACAAGGAACCACACACAAAGCCACAGCACAAACTTCACACATGTACCGGGATTCCCTCCTTTTCTTTTCTCTCTTGGACGTGTTGCTGCACACATGGCAATGTCTTGTCGGATTTTCCTTCTTCTCCGTGGGTGGCACAAGTGAGGGATAATGTTTTTCTGTTAGGCGAAGGGTGGTGCCAGATGACGAAGGTCTTCCACCATGAGGTGAACTCCTAGAGTGTGATATTTTTCCAGCAATTGCCGAATTAACTCCAACTGGAATTCAGCCAGGGATGGGCGTTTTCCAGTTTTGGTCAAGTACAAAGCATGGGCATTTAGTAGGACAAGGTCGTTGCAATGAAAGAACAATTTCTTGTACCATTTTATTGTTTTGCAAACACTCGCCAAGGAGCTCAGCAACATGTCCGACTTGTTAACAGACCCATATTGTTGTTATAATCAATAACACATGTTGGTGACAGGCAATCGTGTCTTGGGGTCTCTTTTGTCCGTCTCTTGCATAGTGTCATCGTGGATTGTTGACAGCATGTGCACGTCATGCCTGTCACACCATTTTATAACCATAAGGTTATTAACTTATTTGTGTGACATGACACGGAATCGCCTTTCCCCAACTTTTTTAGAACAGGCATTCCCTTTCTGTTCTTCCTGACAGTGCCACAAGCATTTGTTGACTTGCTGTTCAGCAAGGTAAACAACTGTGGGCTTGTGTACCAGTTGTCAACATACAAGGAATGGCCCTTGTCAAAATATGGGACATTTCACACGAGCCTCTCTCTCGTATATGTTCTCTTGTGTTTAGTGAGGTTGCTACTTAGTGATCACGCAACGCCCAATCAACCACTTAATCAAGCCATTAGTGGAGATACGCGAAGATGGCCGTCAGTGGTCGGTGTAAAATCTTCCTGCCGCCTCCTTCGAATAGTTGTGAAAATGTATTCCTTCAGAGCAACATACTCGTCACTGGTGTGGTTGCCTTGGCATACCCTAAATGGTCTGTCAAAATGTTGTTAATGCTGGTCTTGCTGATACCAGGGATCATCTCGCAGAGCTCCCGAACCGTCGCCTTTGATCTTTCAGCATTTCTTCTTCCCCTGTTGCAACCGTTTCGTCCGGAACGCCGTTCGTCGTGGACATCTGTACGTCCGTCTTTGAATTCTCTGCACCATTTGCGTACGTGTTGTATGCTTATACACTTCTCTCCGTAGACTTCACTCAATTGGGAATGAATATCCACCGACGCAGTGTTTTTTGCACACCAACAACGAATCACAGAGCAAGCGAAGCGAGTGGGAGCTCCATCTCTTACGGCTGCTCAGCCACGACTGAGCGTCGCAGACAGTTGGCCGGGGTGGGGTTTGGGAGGGGGGGAACCAAGCTACATGCCAGTGTTGCCAGGTCCCGCGTAACATCGGTCCTCGCGACTGCAGCGCCTTGGTAACCTTATTTCACAGACAACTAGTGTTGGAAAATTTCATGAAATTTATGATTTTGAAAGTTTCGTTGAAAGTTTCATGAAATATTGAAATTTTGTGAAAGATTGATTTTCAGGAAAATTTGAATGACTAAGGTAAAGAAAAACACATTACCATGAATTTAATACATTTTATTAGGTTGGTATAAAATAGGGTATGTATAAAAATAAAGAAAGAACATTTTGACTTAACCTGTCACTCTCAGGGCAGGTATATATACGGACAGATACCAATATGCTTACTTCTCTTAGTTTTATTAGAGAAATTTGAATATACGTTTACCACACGAACCAAGTCTGTACTTAGTTCTACTTCCATATGTACTCGACAATCAGCTCCAGTTACTGTTTACTTAACCACGGATTTTGAGATTGTACATTGTCTAAATTTAGTAAATATTAAATAAATAAAATAAATAAATTCACGTTTAGAAACTACACACTCAGTAACGTAACTGATTTTCAGTGGGAGACTTTAATTTAAAGCGACTAAACCAACCCTGTAGGCTTCGAACACCATCAGCGAGTGAGCGATAACTAATCAAAGATCGATACAGTATTTCAAATACGAAACATATGAATCAGTGATTGGACAGTGCGAATACCTGCGGACAAATGTCAGAATCAACAAGGCCGATTCAGAACAACTTTGAATTTATTGAGTGCTTCGTTGCTAGGACGGCTCCAAAGTCACCGTTTGTGTTAACCAATTTCTAAGACAAGAAGTAATGGAACTGAATCCTTAATAGAAGTTAAAAAACTTTTGCCTGAACCGGGATCCGAACCCGGGACCTTCTGCATTGGAAGCAGGGATGCTAACCACTGGACCAACGAGCCAAGTAAATCGGCAGTGCGTGCTGGCTCGGGTACTTTCTCGGTACATACAAACGTGTATACCAGGAAAATCTCGTACGAATGCAGTTTGTATGTACCGAATCGTACAGACTTGTAGTAAACTCGCGTAGTAAACGTAGTAGGCTATATTTCTCGTTTACTCGGACTTGGGAGTCTCAAAGTCTGTAATGTTAGCCTCAACTTCACTGTCACTGCCAAAGTGTAAATCACTGTCACCACTTTGGCTGAGGAGGCTATGGGCACTGCCAAGGCGAACATCATCATCATCAACATCGCTGTTGGCATTAATCTCGTCTTCATCTTCTTCTATGAGAACGAGATCGTTGTCAACAGCTTGTTCCTCCAGCTCGGCATCCAAGTTAAACACTGGGATTCTGACAGGGACAACGGTATTAGTGGGTGCCACTGCCACTCGCTTTGAATCTGTTTCTTTGGCTTTGGGTTTTCGATTGTTGACTTGAAGCTGAAATTAATAAAACAGTTACATTACAATATATGAACATTTAATGTACATTTATTAACCATGGGATGGGATTTTTACTTAACGACTAAGGTCAATTACAATTGAATTTAGATATATTGACTAATTACCTTCAAATTGTGTTTAATATATGTAAGCTTGCCCACTCGATCTGTAGTGAGTCGGTTTCGCTTGTACGAATGAACATCCTTGTACGTACTGAAGGTCCGCTCACAAGCCGCTGATGATGGTGATAATGAGAGTACCTTGATAGCAATCTTCGATAGTTGAGTACGTGCGCAAAACACTGTCCACCAAACATGACCGAGTAAACAGTCACAAGCTGACCACATATACTCTTTTGCGAACACACCTTGCTTTAATTTGTAGAGGGCAAATTCTCCCATGACAATGGTATCATCAATATCGGCACAATCCTTAGCCAGTTTATAGATGAATTCTGCAGCATCTACTTCATCTTCTAGAGACAAGTGCCTTCCTCTCAATTTTGGGTCCAACATGTGTGCGGCTTTGTGCACAGCACGAAGACAAAATGTTTTTCTTGATTCCAACATTTCCATAACTTTTGCTTCTTCCGATTTGAGACAAGGTGCTTTACTGACATTTTCGTTGAAAGCTAGAGATAAATGGTAAAATATCTGACACACCAGAGACATTTGAGGAACATCTCCTTCAATTTTGGTTATCCACTTAGATATGGGCTGTAGGCCTAACAAAGCCTTCAAGTGGTACGTTTTATCCCAAAAAACGTCGCTTACGATAGATCGTTTGGAATTTGGAGATAAGTCCTTTTCACAGCGACCATCAATATTTACAGCTCGAATTGCAGCTTTGTTTGCCCGAAGGCTATCAAGAAAGGTCACAACTGAGCCCCAGCGGGTAACGACGGGAAGTTTCAGCGAGATTTTTTTTCCTGGTAATTGTTTTTGCTTTTCCAAAAATACAGCTTTCAATATATGGCCATTGTTAATATCTTTTACAATTCTTTTTCCTTCGTTTACCAGATCAACAAGTGATTGCATTTTAATGCAGTCATTTATGAGTAAGCTTAAGCCATGTGCGATGCAACCATATGCACTTACATGACTGTATTTAAGGGATACTATTTCCCATGCTTTTTTCATGTTGGCAGCGTTGTCGGTGACGAGCCCAAAAAATTTACCGGGACCAATTTCCTCAATAACATCCAATAAACATTTTGCCATATACTCACTTGTGTGGCGCAAAGTACTAGTCTGGAGTGACTTGTAAAAAACAGGTTGGGCTGTCGTCACTACAAAGTTTACTATACTTTCATTTCTTAGGTTGGTCCAACCATCACACATCAGCCCTAAACAGTCACTTGATAAGATCAAGTCATCTGTAAACTTCTTTACTCTTCACACTCGTTTTCAAGCAACGTGTTTGATACCTGATATTTACTTGGTAATTTGTAAATCGGGCGCAGTTTTTGAAAAAGTGTTTGCCAGTAAGGGTTCTCAACCATAGAAAATAGTGCTGCCGAGGCATAAATGGCTCGAGCCAACAGCACATCACATTCTACCTAGAAGCAAGAAATAAAACTTGTTAAAATCTTAAGTTTATAAGTGATCACTGGCAGAGTTAATGATTTATTCTAATACCTGCCCCTGTGGACTCATTCTATCAAAGTAAGAAACAATTCGGGTTCCGCTTTCACTATGCGAAGATTTCGATGAATATGATAGTTGTGGTGGTGACGACAGACTTAACAGAGATTGCCTTGAATCATTCCTCAGTGGCGTTCTTGCCATAGAACCGAACTCGGCCACACGCACACCCACTTCACAAGATGAAGTACTTGGAAGGCTTCCAAGATCATTTGAAGCCAGGCCTACTTCTACCATGGCCACGTCTGTGTTTATAGGCATAGTACTTTGGCTTACGCTTCCTAAAAGTAAAACACGAATGATAATTGATAACAATAATATAATCATATTTATTTAAATAATTGTAATACAGTGAGCACTGAGCTGTGGTGACTCGATTAAAAGTAATGTTTTGCGTGTTCAAGCGTGGAAGGACGTGGCGTTACTGGCGTAAGATTGTAACAACACAGGTAAGCAAAACGCCTAGGCCACAGATAGCGCATCATGCAATCTGCAAGTGAAATGGCTGGCGAGGAGAATCCGCGCCACGCCATGCCACGCCGCGCCGAGCACATCCTCGACTGAAATCGCAGCTTAAAATTGAGAGGTCTAGGTGTATGTATTGGTCTGTTAATTTATCAGGCCTAGACAGGACTAGGCTTAAATGCCAATATAACCAGCCAAGACTAGGAATTTATAGCCTTGTTGGTTACTTAGCAAAGCAAGCATGCTGCTCACTTGACAGCTAGCCTAGGCTAGGCCTAAGCTTAACAGTTCAAACTTGAAATTCAAATCCTAGGCTAGGCCTAGGGTGTTCATCCAACAAACTTAAGGTCGCGATTCAAAATGAACCAGGGGCGGACTGGGTAATCGGGCGGATAGGGCAGTGCCCGGTGGGCCCTCGGCCCGGTGGGCCCCCAAAATGCTCAAAAAAGGGCCCGAAGGGCCCTTTTTTGAGCAAAATACGAAATAATATTTAGTGCGCTCTGCTGAATAAAAGGAAGGAGCAAAGGAGTGCAATGGGGCCTCAACAAAAAAACATAACTGGGGGCCCTTCTCAAAGAGGGCCGGAATTAGGGGCCCATGATATTTTTTCCAAGTTTGACAAAGCAGCGAGTATGTTAGGAGCGGGCGGTGTGACTCATAAGCGCTCGCCGTCGCAGCTCTAACAGGAGCATGCAGCACTCTCATACTATTATGCTTTGCTACGCTCGCTGCTGGCTGGCTTGCGAAGCGGAGGCCGAGCGCTTAGTTAGTAATATTTTGCTGGAACTTGTCAGGATCGGAAAATTTTGCTCTGTTTTTGTGAATTCGAGCTGCACTTGAAGCAAAGCCGTTGCACACGTCACCACAGTATCATCTGTCTCGCTCAGCGCGGACTGGTTGCGCAAGGGGACGCACAGGACCGATCAAGACTCGGGATCTCGTTAGTAACGCGATGTACGTCGCAGCGTCAACATCTCCTACTTGGCCTATTTCTTCAGTGATCTCGTTCTTTTAGTTAAGAGATTCTACATAATGTTTAAATATTTTTCACTTTTCTTTATGTTGAAGGCATAAAATTAAACTGAAAAAGCAATTTCAATATTTATTTTCTCCTGCAAAAATTTTCTATTTAAAAAAAAAAAAATGCTAATGACAATAAGCTGATTGTAGAATTTTTTTTAAATTTTTATCTCTTTTTGTTTTTAGAATGGCTGATAAACTAAAAAAACCAAACAAACCAACCAAACCAAAAAAACGCCCGAGTGGAAATGACAAAAAGATAGCTTTGGACAAAAAACTCAGAGCCGAAGCTGCAGCTAAGTCAAAGCCAATCACTAGTTTTTTCGCATCTGCGTCCTCATCATCTGCTCCTGGTTCCTCTGCTGAGGCTGGTAGCTCCTCAGGCAATAGGGCTTCCACCTTGTCAGCCGCCTCAGCGGCTCGTTTTTTCTCTTTAAATTATATATTAGGTGAAAAACGGTCACTTTCATTAAAGTCAGGTGGAAAATGTGCCTGGAAGTTATGCAACCCGCAACGCAAAAGTAAAAAAATTTTCGCGCGCTGACGCGCGCGGGTTGCATACCTACCATCGGGCCCTTGTCCAATGGGGCCCTCCTTAGTTTTGCCCGGTAGCAATTTTCGCCCCAGTCCGCCCCTGAAATGAACTAATATGAATATGATTCAAAAGACCACACCTCTAATATTAAGACCTAACTAATGTTATAATAAAATAAATACTTGTTCTTACCAGTGAATTGAGATTTTGAGGTTAGGGCATCTCTGACCTGTTTTGGGCACTTGCCACACTTCAATATGTGGTCTACCATTTGGGTAGCATTAGTAACCGTAACCCAGCCACAATACTTGCAAATCCTTTTGACTTTATCCTGTTTGCCATTTTCATTTACTGCCCTGAAGCACTTGTGAACCACATGCAACTTTTTCACCATGGTTCAGCAGGGCTTTAGGCTTCTGTGGCTGGATCAGCTGTCATCTTCAGTTCTGTTCTTCTTCTTTTTAGTTTTTCCAAATACCTTACTAAAATAATACAGGAAACTGGACCCATTTAACATTCAGCGCATGGCGACACAGCACTGCAGCGAACCTGGCGGCTTGAGGTCACAAAACGCGCGCGATTCAAATCAAAGTGGAGTGGAAATAAATAGAATAATATCGCCTACATGAAGTTTGTAGTTAATCTCTTATAATACCAACATCTAAATGAAGGTTTTTCTGGTAATCGGGTATGGTTTAGCCAACATATTAAAATGTGCACTGTTTATTCGTAACGTTTTATCAATAATCATTGACAGTCTTGCCAGTAAAGTATATTCCATTCTGAATGGCCATGTTCAAGGTCCACTAGATCGCTTACTCCGCTAGGAGTAAATCCAGTAGACCTTGGCCATGTTGTGATCGTCTTTTGTTTTTGTTTATAACCTCGAAATGCCATCGACCGAAAACGTTTGGGCCTAGTAGGGCTAACGCTGTGAAGGTGTAGACATACGACCTTTAGGGGGAGGGGATATTTAGGCCTAGACCTGCATTAAATATTAATTTAAAGCTAAAAATACGTGTATAGTTTGACATAACCTCAACAAAATAATATGTAATACAGTAAATTATAGAATACAAATGTAAATAAGCTAAACACAACGTTTCACGCATATCGGTCTAGAAAGAGGTGCTGAATCAGTATCGGGATTTCAGTCGATAAAAGAAGCAGGCACAGCGAGTGAACTTCATCGCGTCGATAATTCACCAAGTACTTACCTCAAGCCGCTAGGCCAGGCTGTCGCCAGAAATCTACGGGAGCTTCCCGTATTATTTTAGTAAGGTATTTGGTTTTTCTTCTTCTTTTAACTGTTACAGGCCTACCAATATACTCTGAATAACTTTAAAAGTAATTAATACTTAACTAGTAACAATATAGCTATGAAATATCAATCTTTCACTTTTTTTTGAAAGTTTCACATGATGCCATGAAAGTTTCAATTTGAAAGTTTCAAATTGAAACTTTCAAGACTTCCAACACTACAGACAACCCTCGTACAACAAACGAGCAGAAGAATATCCACTCAGCTTCAAGAACATCAAAAGTCACACCGGATTAGGACATACGGACAAGTCAGCGTTTGCAGAACATGGCGTCTACAGGTGGCATCGCATCAACTATGAAGACACGCCATTTTAAAAGAGGCCAGAATTACAGGCCTCGTAAATGTCCGTGAGGCGGTGCAAATCGAAAAGCACCCGGAAAATGCGTTACCGCGAAGATTGGCTAGAACCGATTGAATCGTGCAAACCAGCCACAGAGCGGCTCAAACGAGGTGGCGGCAGCGCGACATCGGTGGCCGGGCGCGAAGAGAGGAGCAAGCGTGGTGAAACGGGCGCGAAGAGAGGACTGACGAAACTATGGGCACGACTTGCTTGGGCGACACGCACAGACGAGCTGGATCGAGTAGGTTTGTTCTGTGTGTGCGCGCTCTTCAAGTTCAGTAGCTCTGAAGATGGACCGCGCAGACGTCGGGACCTGCTCACACATCCACTCTAGGCCCTACACAAGACATTTCTCAAGCTTGTTTTGAAATCAAGAAGAAGGCACTGACGCTCTGTTGCTCCACTTGTTTCTCGCTCTTCAAGTTCAGTAGCTCTGAAGATGGACCGCGCAGACGTCGGGACCTGCTCACACATCCACTCTAGGCCCTACACAAGACATTTCTCAAGCTTGTTTTGAAATCAAGAAGAAGGCATTGACGCTTCGTTGCTCCACTCGTTTCTCGCACAGGTAGTTTTGTCAAGTCACTCTTTGATATTTCTTTTGATATTTGATAACTCACTAGTGCCTGCTACATGCTTTAGGTACTGAACATTCATAGGATCTTCTAATATGTAGCACTGCGTTTTACCCGCCAACTTGGATTATTTCGCAACCCGAAGTACGAATCTGCTCCGCATGTCGTCACGTTCTACCGTCTCGTCAGGTTCTGACAAGGATATGTCCTCTTCTGAAGTTGATGTGATAACTTAATGTGTAGGCGGGCCGGCGTTTGTTTTTCGTTTCTCGACTGTTCGGAACGCTTGCTGGACGTCCTCGGGACTTTGGGGGCACCTTCTTGTTGGCTTTCATTTGGCTTCAGTTGGTTTGTTTCCCCAGAGTGTCGGGTCAGTATACTGCGCCGACATTGCTCGCAACCGAAATCGTTTTTGCTTTGTGAGTCTGAAGCTTCCTTGAATCGTCTTCCAGCTCCACTGTACGATTTAAGCCTAATTGTGACGGTAATTGACCGTTGGTTATGTATCGCGGTATTACGATAGAAATACACGGACACTTGCACAACCGTGTCCACTGCGCAAAGCATGTCTTCCTCGTATCCCGACTGTCTGTGGTATTATTATTTATCATCAATAGCCACCTTTTTTTTAAAACTAATTTTTGTTTATAAATTCCCAAATATAGACCTTTTCTAAAATTCTACCCTTTTTTTTATTGGATATTTTTTATTTTTACTGTATACAGTACAACCTCCTTAAGGAGGAACACTGGTTAAATTTCTACATTCTAAAATAATCGACCAATCCAATAGTGATCAAATTTTGTGTCATGATTACACTCTGTGTAAACATTTTTTTAATTTTTTTTAATAATTTTAAATAAGGTTCATTGTTGTGAAAACAATGGAAACTAGAAATGAAATGATAGAATAACGAATGACCGTAGAGGGGTCATTAATAGCTCATTTTGATGGGCTAAGACCATAGTTTGTTTGTAGTGATTACTTTTTGGATACACGTATTAGTTCAGGCTCAACAAATTTTGAAAGTTTTCTATATGTTTGTAATGAAAAATTTAGATTTCCCACAGGAGGTAAAAAATGTTTTCTTCCAATCTATAGACCCAACATAAAAAAGGATCACTATTCACTACATTCAAAGCCACTATGTTCAGAAGTATGCACAGAAAAAATCAGCATAAATGCATACAAAATAAAGGCGATATTTTATTTCTAGTAAAACATTATACATATCAGAAAACAGAAACATGAGAAAAAGGCAAACAAAGATAAGGGAGTGTTTGTTGGTAGTGAATTATGATTAAAAGAGGCCCTTTCCTGCCTCTTTTCTCCAAATATCTCTTTGTTGTCATGTTCCTCTCACTTGATTCATACCTCCACGCATTTGGCACCGGATAGAGTAAGTCAAGGGCAGCTCTGCTTATCGTATGAGGTGAGGATTGGGCTCATATCGTATGAGCTTGTAGCAGAGTATGTCATGAAACCATGAATATCACAAATTTTGTGACTGTACTAGGCCAACGGAATAAGGTTTGGCTGGTTTGACGTGGGGGGGAGGGGTGATAAGGAGTAGATCCAGGTATTCGTTTTCAATCTAGGGCTGAACCATTCAGTGCCATGAGGCGCCTACTATAGACCGTAACGAGCTTTATAGATTCACACCTTTTCTTAGCTGGTGGCGGGGGGGGGGGGGGATAAAAATTTGTCGCCATATCTATAATATGACATTGGGCTAGATTTTGTGCTAGAAATCTCCTGCACCATAGGTTTTCCCCTCACGTTGTGTTTTTTGCTCCTCAACTTTGAGTTGAGACATTCTCTTGTCTCTTCGCAGCCGCTGAAACGTGAAAGTGGCTCGAACCTTACTTTTGGAAATTCTTCGTAAGTCGATTCTTTTCCCCAATCTCTTAGTTGAATCTCCAGTTGAAAGACCGGCTGATGTCATGTACTGGGCAATGTTCTTTTCATAACCATTGTTGAATGAAACTATAGCGGTACACACAGCTTCATCAACCCTGTGCTTTGACACAAATCTTTCCTGAAGGACATTTGTTCCAAATAGTGCTATGCAAGCTGTCATTTGCATTTGACGTGCGGCCAAGTAGGCACCTCTCTAAAAGTGATTCCTCTGTCAATCGCTGGTAAATGGGTAACGCTTTTACCAATACTGCATTAGACAATGGGGTACCCAAATTGTCTTTGAGGGAACCAGGAATAACACCATTAGCCTGTGCTCTGTTAAAAAAGCACCACGAGTTGATTCCAGTCGGACACTTCTTGTGTTGAGGTTTTGCGTCAGTTGATTAATTGTGATGCATTGTAGCAAACACAGCTTTTTTCATATCTTGCACATCGTGCAAGTTGTTTCTGATTGCACTTTGGTAGTATTTTGGTAGTTTTTTATGGTAGTTTGTTTCAAACTGCCATAGGATGTGTGTTTTTTTTAAAGTTGGTACTAAGTGCATTTCATGTAAAAAAAAAATGTCGAATCATTATTTTCTTGAAAATTAATTGTTAAATTGAAAATGTCCTCCCCTAGAAGAGCTGGCCATTAATGATGTCACAATTTTGGACCAAATTAGACCCCCCTTTCCCCTTGTCACAGTTAGTCACAAAAAGTGTGCCCTCCCCCCCCCCCCCCCCCCTTTAATGATGTCACAATAAAATTAATAATTCCCCTCCCCCATGCCAGTCCTCATAAAACATTTTGTAAAAAACCAAAAACAGGAAAAATCAGTCACATTGAGAATATTTGTATTTTATTTGACTTAGTTTTGACTTGATTTGGTCTATGTTTAATTTTTAATTCCCTTCATTTTTCATTTACTTCAGCTTGAATTATAGAAGCCTTTTTTGTCAATACTAATTCTTATATAGGCCAAAAAGAATTTTTTGGTAAAAAAAAGGCAAGTCTGGTACAGTGAGCGAAACGTTCAGTAAGATAATATCATCTCTGGCTTTTGGTTGCCAAATCTAACGTGGGATCATAAACAATGTTAAAATTTTTATAGGTGCCTCGATGTTTGGCCCATTTGTGATGTGATAACCGAATCGTTGACGATCTCAAGTATATAATCCTTATTGTCCTCAAACATTCCACTTAAAACTTGAGAACTAATGTGAGTTATTAGCGGCCTTTACACGTACACTCTTGCGCACACGCTTGGGTGTCGCGTTCTTGCGCAAAGGAAAGACCGCGCGCAAAACCGTGGGTTGGAGCGCCGCGCAAGAGTGTGGTGTCTAAAACTGCATCACACTCTTGCACGCACGCTCCGCAGGGAAACGAAAGCGTGCGTTCAAGAGTGTGCGTGTAAATGCCAATCCCTTCGTCTTTACCACACTTTTGCGTGGCGCGTGGAGTGTTTGGAGTGTTCAGATGATTCACGACGTTCTTTCCCTTGCAAGCTTGCTTTTACACGTACAGTTTTACCTGCACTCTTGCGCGCGCGCAACCCTCAGATGATTCGCGACGTTCTTTCCCTTGCAAAGCATTTGCTTTTACACGGACAGTTTTACCAACAGGAAAGAACGCGCGACAACGAATCCTGCTCGCAAGAGTGTACGTGTAAAGGTCGCTATTGCCTGGTTACAAAACACATTCTGGGAATATAGAGAAAGTGTTCAGACATTCAATGAAATATCAGTAGCATCCTGACTGTGATGTTGAATAAAGGCCCCAATGATACATATAAAACCCAATGATATAGCGTTTAGCTCCATCATGTCCTTTTTTCTCGCAGATAACAGGTCTTGTGGAAGCGTACATCACGTCTTGATTTATAAGCCCTGAATTAGAAGGTCTCCCTGATCAGATTTGCCAAGGCTCATTTCGTAGAAGGCTGTATAGTGTATCGTCATCATGACAATTTTTGAACTTGTAGCTCTTGGGACACACACTCCAACACTTCCTCCCCCTCAAGCGCATCTAGTTCTAGGCCCACGTCTATTTTTTCTGTCTCATCTTCAAAACATCAAGACAAAATAGGCATTTGTTAATGTTAAGGGTAGAACAGAACAGAAGCTTAAATAATATGTGTGCATGACAAAGGCCTAGGCCTATGGGTAGGCCTTCATCTTCAGTAGATACATAATCTTATGGAACATATTCAGAGCCACTACTATCATCACTCGCATATAAAACAGCATACATATCATCTTGGTCCATAGCAGCATAGCACTGTGTATCAAGAAACAAGGCAAGAACCCAACATGCTTCTTTATGGCATCAAAAACAGGCTTATAACCATGTAACACTATAAATCGCTGCCTTACTTCATTTGGCTTCTGAAAGAAAGTTGAACACTTTCATAAGGTATAGAGACTTACGACATCTGTGAGCAAAAAAATGAACTTTGTGACTTAACTCGTTTGGCTTCTGAAAAAACAATAAAGAGGCTGATTCTAATAATTATAAGAGTAAAAATGGAAAAATCGTGACTTAAGTTGATTGGCTTCTGAAGGGCCTATATGTCGCAGTATTGGTTACATATTATCTTACACTGACCACGGGTAGGTCTAACACGAACCTATTTAGCGTTACCTTATTTTCTATGCAGTGCAAATCTTCACTTAGCTGGGACGTTCCGCAATTTCTTCACATGAGAATACGTTGCGCACATTTTCGTAACTTCTTGTAATCGTGATGTACATGGACAGTCTGCTTACATGATTGTTTGCAATGCCCAGCTCAATAGAAGCACGCCCGGTGGCGGAATGTTGACTCCTTTTATCATCAAAAATTACGTCTACGGATGAAACTACATTAACAATGCCGTCTCTATACCAGCGGCATCGTTCAACACGCTTTCATTACGATTCGTATTGTATTTTGGTTCGGCAATTATTGGTCTGATGTTCTTCCCCGTCGCTTCGACTTGGGTTGACTCCAGAAACCCCTTCAGTGAGCCCGCTGTATCTCGTTTCCACCAATTCACAATCCTCTGCCTGCTGTTACGGTTATTATGGCCAAAACCCCTACTATGGCCATACCTAGGCTTAGCCTTTTGCTTCGACTTAGGTTGGGATCAGAAACCCCTTCAGTGAGCCCCCTGTATCTCGTTTCCACCAATTCACAATCCTCTGCCTGCTGTTACGGTTATTATGGCCAAAACCGTTTCATATTATGGCCATACCTAGGCTAAGTCTATTGCTTCGACTTAGGTTGGGTTCAGAAACCCCTTCCGTAATCCCGCTGTATCTCGTTTCCACCAATTCACAATCCTCTGCCTGCTGTTACGGTTATTATGGCCATACCTAGGCTAAGTCTATTGCTTCGCCTTAGGTTGGGTTCAGAAACCCCTTCCGTAATCCCGCTGTATCTCGTTTCCACCAATTCACAATCCTCTACCTGCTGTTACGGTTATTATGACCACGTGTACCGTGACCGTGTGTACGTGTACTGGTACTACTACTGGTTGATAGATGACTGTAACGTTTCACCTCCTTTCTAGCGTTGGACGAACCGTTTAGCCTGAGGGGGGAATTACGTAGGTGGTATGATCAAGGACTCAAGGGACCTTGTTCGGGTAGTGAAAAACAATAAATACCTTGTGTAGTTGTCAGAAGCGCCGCCAAGTTCACGCCGGTGTCTTCTCACACGTTCCACCGTGTCACTAACTTAAGATATTAAAAAAGTCGGTATATGAGATAATCCAATCTTACGTATAAAAAGTAAAAACATATAATCGAAGAATCAAAAGAGCTCGCGATGAGTGCACTCTACAATATATCTAGTATCAATTAAATCACACGCCACTAGTTATCCACAAGGCACGCGCACACGGGTCGAGAGCTTGCCCGTGACTGCCCTTCTTAGCCCTCCGACCAGTCCGCCCGCCCTCGAGCGGTACGTTGTGCTGGCGCCCTTTCGGCGGGGCTTTATGGTCCCGCATTCTTACTCCCGAATAAGGTTGGATAGAGAACATGGATGAGAGGGAAAGCTGCTAATAGGTGGCATGGACACGTCCATGATAGGAAAGGGGATGGTTGGTTACATGACTGATAATCTGTATTTGTTTGTATTACAATTAATGTATATATTGTATTGTATGTAATATATAAAGTTGAAAATCAAAACAATTTATACATACATACAAAAAAAAACAAGGTCCAATTTCCCATCGCTCTGCCCCTTAATTAATATCCGGAGCGATCAGTCTAAAACTCTTTCATCAGCAGTTTTTCGAAGGTGTATACGGAGTGAAGTTTTAGCATTGTGAATAGAACTCGGTATCAAGAGTTTGACTGGAGGGTTATTTCTGTTTTAATCTTATAAGTGGCAGAAATGCAATCTTTTACTTCTTAACTCGTTCTCTTTTACGTTCATCATGAATGGGTCAAGTGTTGCTTGTGCATTTACCCAATGGTAACTCTGCACTTTGTCTTGCATTTAACAAACGTGAAATATTCGGTGCGAGCGCCAGTTACTTATAGCCTCGCTTTCTTGCCACGTCTAGTCTTTATTTGTTTGTTTTACAATGAAATAATGATATTGTGGAGAAGGAAATTCTGGTACAGTGAGCGAAACGTTCGGTAAGATATCGTCTCTGGCTTTTGTTTGCCAAATCTAATGTGAGAACATAAACCAGGATTATATTTTTATAGGTGCCTCGATGTTCTCCCATTTGTGTTGGGATAACCGAGTCGTTTACGATCTCAAGTATATAATCCTTATTGTCCTCAAACATGGCACCTAAAACTTGAGTACGGTACATGGACAGTCTGCTTTCACGATTGTTTGCAATGCCTAGGTCGACACAAGCATGCCCGATGGCAGAATGTTTACTCGTTTTGAATGAAGCTACGTTAAGCAACGATGCAGTGGGTGCAGATCCAGTTGTCATCTGCACGTCCCTTAGAAGCAGGTTTCTTCGTCGCAGCTTTCTAGGCTTTGGGCACGGCTGGAGCTAGTGCGTTGACCAGGAACTCTGATGAAAACACCACATACACCATTCTCCGACGTTGCGAGTATTGGCAGCCTCCGACGGCTGGGCCCTTGTCGGCAGCGTGAGAAACTTCAACAGAGATGGTGAGACGTCTGTCACCTGCTCCGTTGGTCAAGCAGATGAACAGGCAGGCCTGACGGGGTCTTGGGCGATCGCAAGTAACGTGCCATCTTCTGTGATGCTTATGCCGCTCGGCGTTGTGTCGGTGATGATCTCGACATCATGGTTGGTCGTTGCGTCGTAGATCTCGACACCGTATCTAGAGCCGTCCGCCAGTTGATCCGCGTGTACGGTGTCGTCCATGAACACTTTCAGTCGGACATCCACCGACTGGGGGGAAATGGAGGCAGGAGCTGGTGCCGTTGCAGGTGCCATTGCAGGTGCCATTGCTGGTGCACCCCTGTAGTCCCCTTGAAGGGCTTACCAATAATAGTACATAACTTGCGCCTTCTCGTTTCCCTCGTAGTTGATCCGGCCCGATGCCATGTGGTCTCTTAACTCTCGACGTAGATTAGGCGCAAACCATGCCCCCAGACTCTGCTTTTCAAATGACCACTGCCATCTATCGGATGATACATAAACTCAATAAGTACGACTGGAAATAGCGCCAATTTCAAACTAAAAGCGAGATACAATTTTCTATACTTTTCAGCGCGCAGATTAGTGAGATCTGCTGGCTAGAACGTGGTTGATCCACTCACTCCGTTGCATAAAACATTTTTCTAGTAAAAGAGATAAACTACTAAAATCAATTAAGTTTCTAGTGATAGACTGATTCTAAGACAACATTCTCTAAAACAATAAAAACGTAAAACGTCGAAAAATCCCGATATTTTCAGTGCACATTCCCCTTGATGATTTCCTGCCAATGTCCCCTACAAACCTAATCACCCCCTCCCCTCCGATTTTCAAAAACCTACACATCAGCCCATATTGTCCAGAGGCCTTTACTCCTCCCATTTCCCCTAAAACCATTCTAATATCAAAATGAGTTATACTGAGAGACTTGTTACCCCTCCCTCCTTTGGAATACCTCCCCATAGTGTGAGTTCAATGCCTCCGCTTTATCCTTGTCACTAGTAAATATCTCCTCCCCATTGCCTCTAAGTGTGGGTATTTCCCTACCTCCTTTTTGGTGTCTTAAAGGTTGATACAACCTTGTCCCCTTACCGTAAAAACCCCTCATCCTCCATTAAACGCATTATTTGCATCGACCTTTGCCCTATTAAGAACTCTCTCCCACTCCTTGAGTTTCTCCTTACATTAACTGGTATTCCTATACTTCTTATATAACCCCCTACCCTACCTCTTCAACTACCTAATTATTTGATTATAATACACTGGATCGGCCCCACTACCCTTGGACATATGCGGCACAAACCTTTCCAACAGGTCAGGATATATCTGAGGAAAACTTTCCCACGTTTCATTAACTCCCTCTTCCTAACGAGACCACTCCTCATACATTACCAATAACTCCCTTTAAAAACCCTGACCATCAGCTCTATCTTATCTCCAGATTTCTGTATCCCTACTTCCATGATTACTTTCATGCTATCCCCCCCCCCACCCACTACCAATGTCTAACTCAACTATGGGGACCCTATGGGTCGCTCATCCCCTCTACTACTTCCGAGTGCACCTGTGCTTCCTCTGGCCTTACTGAAATGTGAACTAGGTGGACATGTTGCGTTTTAAAGGTTTGCTCCTCAATTGAGAATTAGGCAGATTCCTTGTGCTTTAATTGTACAAAGCACATCTTCCACCATTCGGACTGTCCTTGGTACATTGATTCCTTGTGTTTTAGTTGTACAAAGCACGTCTTCCACCATTCGGACTGTCCTTGGTATATTGTCAATGGATATTTCATTAGATACATGCTTGTACCAATAGAACAATTGAGAATAGGCACATTCATTGTGTTTTAGTTGCACAAACCACGTATTCCACATATCTGGACTGTCCTTGGTATATTGATTCCTTGTGTTTTAGTTGTACGAAGCACATCTTCCACACCTGTGGACTGTCCGTGGTATATTGATTCCTTGTGTATTAGTTGTACAAAGCACATCTTCCACACCTCTGGACTGTCCTTGTTATATTGATTCCCTGTGTTTTAGTTGTACAAAGCACATCTTCCACACCTCTGGACTGTCCTTGGTATATTGATTCCTTGTGTTTTAGTTGTACAAAGCACATCTTCCACATATCTGGACTGTCCTTGGTATATTGATTCCCTGTGTTTTAGTTGTACAAAGCACATCTTCCACATAACTGGACTGTCCTTGGTATATTGATTCCCTGTGTTTTAGTTGTACAAAGCACATCTTCCACACCTCTGGACTGTCCTTGGTATATTGATTCCCTGTGTTTTAGTTGTACAAATCACATCTTCCACATATCTGGACTGTCCTTGGTATACTGATTCCTTGTGTTTTAGTTGTACAAAGCACATCTTCCACACATCTGGACTGTCCTTGGTATATTGATTCCTTGTGTTTTAGTTTTACAAAGCACATCTTCCACACCTCTGGACTGTCTTTGGTATATTGATTCCCTGTGTTTTAGTTGTACAAAGCACATCTTCCACACATCTGGACTGTCCTTGGTATATTGATTCCTTGTGTTTTAGTTTTACAAAGCACATCTTCCACACCTGTGGACTGTCCTTGGTATATTGATTCCTTGTGTTTAAAGCACATCTTCCACACCTCTGGACTGTCCTTGATATATTGATTCCTTTTGTTTTAGTTGTACAAAGCACATCTTCCACACCTGTGGACTGTCCTTGGTATATTGATTCCTTGTGTTTAAGTTGTACAAAGCACATCTTCCACACCTCTGGACTGTCCTTGATATATTGATTCCTTTTGTTTTAGTTGTAGGGGAGACCGGAGCACAGTGGGCCGAATTTCACATTTAATATCATAAATCCATAAATATTAAAGGCTGACTCAAGAAAATTTGCACAAACATCAATCAACCCCTTGGGAATATAGTGTAATTTTTGTAAATTACCTGCAAATACAACATTCCTGTAAAAATAAAAAACAAAAAGGCATGCAAAGTGGCCCACTGTGCCCCGAGGCTGGGGCACAGTGGGCCAGGAACCGGGGCACAGTGGACCATGTGAGTTATTGTACACAAGTAGGCTATGATCAAATATCTAGTGGTAGTAGGCCTAGTAGTAGTATATTTTTACAAGCATTATGCTATTTTTCATGTCATACACAACATCACAACATCATCACATAGGCCTACATAATAATTTGTAAACAATTAAATTAATCAATAAAATATTTTACTAAATCAACTTAAATAGTTAAATACATATAATACTCAGTAGAAGCAGTCTAGTTTAATTTGAAATAAATGTCATATCTTAAGGATTTTCTTTACAAGTGAGCCCATTGGGGGGGGGGGGGGTTAGATTATTGTTTTTTGTACAGGTCAAACTCAGCGGACTTCAAAACCAAACTTTGCCAAGTCTGTGAATGTCACAGTTCTCAAGGTCCGTTCAGTTCCTCCATGTGTGATGGGCTTCGGTAATTTCGCAATTATGTCCGCCTTCAAAACGTCAGACTGTTCTTCTTTTGTTGGGAACACAAAGTAATAACCCGGTGTTTTTCGTTTCATGAATTTAACAGAATATTGCTTGGGTTTATCAGCAGGGAAGTGGGAGAGAACTTCACCCACATACAAATATTTGTCTTTTTTCCCAGCAAATTCCACAAGAATGAAATCACCATCAACAATCTCCTCAGATAAGCTTGTGTCCATACTAATCTCTTCTTCTACGAGGTCATCACCGGATCCACTGCTCAGGGACATGACGTCATTGTCCACTCCTTCCGAATCACATGAGCTATCGGTATCGGCAACAATTTTCACCCTTTTAGGCCTCAACTTCCTTGCCTTTGGTTTGCCAATGAGTGCCCTCCTTGTATTGGTTTTAGGTCTAGCCTTACCAGTAGCACAAAGTAGGTGTTCTTGTTCGATGCGGTTTTTGACAGGAGTATCTGTGAGTATTTCACTAACGATACGTTTACGCCCGCCCTTTGGTTTGCCAATGAGTGCCCTCCTTGTATTGGTTTTAGGTCTAGCCTTACCAGCAGCACAAAGTAGGTGTTCTTGTTCGATGCGGTTTTTGACAGGAGTATCTGTGAGTATTTCACTGACGATACGTTTACGCCCGCCCTTTGGTTTGCCAATGAGTGCCCTCCTTGTATTGGTTTTAGGTCTAGCCTTACCAGCAGCACAAAGTAGGTGTTCTTGTTCGATGCGGTTTTTGACAGGAGTATCTGTGAGTATTTCACTGACGATACGTTTACGCCCACCGTTCTGCCGGTGTGGGTTTTGAATTACTTTTGGAAATGGCATTATCATTTCAGGTGTGACTGTTACAGGCTTAAGCTTCTTGGCTTTCAAGCATAGTTCATTTGGTGAGGTATGGATCTCACGTTGATCGTCATGACTGCTGCATCCTTGGTTTGGATCGTCATGACTGCTGCATCCTGGAGTTGGATCGTCATGACTGCTGCATCCTGGAGTTGGATCGGCAGAAATTGGCAGCGGTTGGTCCGTAACGGTGGCAGCAGTAAAATCCCAATCACTGTATTTATTCTTGTCGAACGGCCAGATCCCCGTTGATGCAAACCCGTTTGAGATATTAGACGGGGTAAATGCTTTAGGATAAGCAGTCCCAACAAGTGTGGCGATATTATGTATAGTGATGCGCTCACCTGGGTGATTCAGGAGCCAAGCACGGCACGCATCGTTGTAATACCTTTTAAAAGGTCCATATACGGTTTTGTCCAGGGGCTGGAGCTGTGGCTGGTATGAGGTGGTATTGTTAGTAAAATAATACCATTGTCTTTGGCAATCTGCAGAGCCTCTACACTTATGTGTGTTACATGATTGTCGTAAAGCATTAGGACTGGTGAGGTGATTGAACATCTTACATGTTTTATCAAATGTTTCATGACGGTAATAAATATCTCAGTCGTCATCCAACCACTCACATTAACAGC
Source organism: Isoperla grammatica (assembly GCA_945910005.1). Classification (NCBI taxonomy): domain Eukaryota; kingdom Metazoa; phylum Arthropoda; class Insecta; order Plecoptera; family Perlodidae; genus Isoperla; species Isoperla grammatica. The sequence goes on from OX246749.1 coordinate 12,537,097, forward strand.
GCCGGCAGATCCTGCAGGTGCTCCAATCATCATTGAATCTTTCTTGTGCACACGAGGTAAAATGAAAACAGCTGGCACTGAATTGCCTATTGCGTTAATAATGCAACATAACGTCACAAGCTCACCACGCTCGGCAGATGTCAGCTGTCCCACCTGTTTCTCACCTTTTGTGGCAATGACTTTGCCCGGTGTCTGTACCGTTGTAACACCAGTTTCGTCTAAATTAAAAACGCGTTCGGGGCTGAAACTATGCCTCTTGTAAATTATCTCCAGATTTTCGTAGAATTTCATTACGACTGGTTTATTGAACCCCATGGAACGTGCCAGTGATGTAGCTTCCGGTTTCCTCAAAGATAGCGTTGAGTCTCTTTTCATAAATGATGTCATCCAGTCATCGCCAGCTAAGCCAGTCTTGGTCCATGACTCCGGTATCTTAATGGAGTTCTTTACGGCAAAATCATATGCAAGTTTGCGACCTACCTCTCTCGGCAATCCATGATGTAGTTTAGATGCCTGTTTGAAGTAGTCGCTCAAAGCATGTTCCTCATCGTCAGAAAATATTCTTCTTACAGCATAATTTGGTATATTAAGTGAGGAAAGGATCCAACAGCTTACCTTCGTGTAGTAAGATGACGGATTTGCGAGTTTGAAGTACACATAAAGACATAATACAAAATATAACGAGACGTTTCGACCGAGGTCTTGCTCACTCGAGAGAAGAATGGCTACTGCAACTACTCTAGTCAACTAAACAACTATAATAGACTAGACTAAAATATATATATATATATATATATGTATGTACAATATTTACAAGGCGCTGTTGGGGGGTGTGGTGGCAGGGAGGTGAGAGGGGGAGAGGGCTATCACTAACGGATGTTTAGGTTGGGAGCCAACCTAGATTTAGTGATCCACTGGTGGGCCAACTCCCACCGTCTTAGTTCGCCTGGGTTGCAGCTGGCTGGGAGGGATTTTATCACTCTGGTGTTGAAACATCCATTGAATGCCAGGTTATGGGATGCCGCATGTTGAGCCACCGGTTAAAGGAAGTAAGTTGCTTCGTATGTTGAGTGAGAACAACGCTACTTCCGGTCGGATAGCGTGGGGTAGGCCCGAGATGGGCGGTTTACCTGTTAGGCCCTTGGGCGCTATTCCCAAGTCCACACAGCATTGTAGGAAACAAACGTGACTTCTCACATGGGCCAGCTTAGTGGCATGATGACGAATTTGTTTGATCCAAAAATCGAACATTGGCCTATGTTGATACATCGCGTCGTGAGAGAAAGAGTGAAAAAACAGGAAAGAAAGATAGATACACAGGGTACGAGGGTGGGGACGGAAAAGTATATGGTCAATCGACTTGATAGGTTACAGCATAATTTGGTTTAAATGACGGAAGGTTTAGCTCAAGTATGTCAACGTCTTCATCCTTGGGCCATGTGACACCGTTATCTTGACACTTTTTAATGTATCTTGATAGCGAGGTCCTTGAGATGCCGTGATCGTTTTGCTTTTCCGTCATTTCTGCAGAAGCAGTTTTGGTAGATTTCCCCGGCAAAAAGCCATGTTGGCATTTGGAGATCAGATCAAATTTCTGTAGGAAATTAAGGAGGTGTTTAGCTACTAACTTCTCAAGAACCTTAGAAAATATTGGGAGTATGCTAATGGGGCGATAGTTATTTAATTTGCTATGGTCACCATTCTTAAAAATCGGAATCACTTTAGCAAGTTTCATTTGGTTAGGGAATTCGCCTGTGGAGAGAGAGCTGTTATAAATCTCCTCCAGGGGCAGTAATAGATGATCTATACTGTGTTTTATTATTTTAGTAGAAAGCTCATTTACATCAAGTGAGGCTTTTGGGATTAGATCCAAATATATTGATTTTATTTCTTCTCTGGATGTTGGGTGCATAAACATTGTATGAGGGTTTTCCGGGTAGCTATTCCGTAATATTTGTGAGGGATCCGTCAATGATAATGTATTTTGTGAGTTGGGTTTGCGGTTTGACCATTCTAACGAAATGTTGACGAAAAACCGGTTGAAAGCTTCCGCTATGTCCTCTCCTTCAGTTATTATTTTATTATCTATATTCACTTTATCTAGTTTGTGGCTGCTAATGGAATCACCTTTCTTTAAGTTAGTGTGCGTCTTTATTATGTCCCACATTGCCTTACTCTTATTTGCAGACTGACCAATGTAATTGGCCACATAGTGGGCTTTGGCTGCCTTTACTACCCGTTTATAGATAAGCTTATATTTTTTTACATAGTTAATGAACCTATTTGAGCAATGCCTTGTCTTAAGTATTTTGGTCAGTATTATTAACCTAGAACTAGATACTTTTATTTCTTTGGTAATCCAGTTAATACTTTTTGGTTTCGGTCTGTTTACCATTTTCTTAATTGGAAAGGCTTTTTCAAAGTGACTAAGTAGTTGAAGTAAAAATGAGTTATATTTATCATCCGTGGTACTTGCATTGAAAGTTTTTGTCCACGTTTCATCCTGCAACAGCTGGTTAAAATAGGTCGTGTTTTTTATAGAGAAGATGCGTTTGAAGATGTATTTTTGTGTAATTCTATCTGCTAATGAGTCATTCAAGTGACTGATGGGGATGAGAAGAAGTAGACCCTCGTGGTCAGAAAGGCCACCACATATAGGAGACGACCGGCAGTCTGTTGTGAAGTTGGTGTAAATATTGTCAATGCAAGTTTTGCTTCTATCTGTCACCCTAGTGGGGGCTGTGGTTGTGGGTGAACAGTTGTATGATAACATGAGATCAAGTAGAAGGGAGCTATTTATTGACTGCTGTAAAATGTTTACATTAAAGTCACCTGCAAGGGCAACTGTTTTTTTTTTCTTTGGCAATACGATATAGGATTTGATCCAAGACACTAAGAAATACCTGAAAGTCACCGTCTGGAGCTCTGTAGATTGTCAACACAATTAGCTTCAGTGCCATCAGCTCAACGGCTGCTATCTCTATATGTTTGTCCACACTACCCTGTTGTAGGTTGGGTCTAGGTTTAGGCCGCAGATTAGAGCGAGTATTGTTTGTGAATATAGCAGTGCCACCGTGGGTCAAGGATGTTCTACAATAGGTATTACTTATGCCATATCCTGCTAACCTAACATGCTGAATTTCATCTGCTCGTAACCAATGTTCACTTATACAAAGAATATCCGGAATATATTTATCTAAGAGAATTTCTACCTCATTTAGTTTATTCCTTAAGCTTTGTACATTATAATGTAATATAGATACGGTATTTGATGACCTACCCTTCAGACCAACGCCACTCGGTTTGTGATTTGTACATACCTGTCTATCTGAATTTACCCGAGTTACGTGACACTTGCGCAAGGCCGATTTTTGGGAAAAACCTGCCTTCCATTTGAAATGTTTATTGTTAGGTTTGGCTTCCGGGATCTAGTTGCTATTGGGTCCCTTATATATTGTTTTTTTGGAGATTTTAAGAAAGAATCGTCACACACTGACAGCACTACATTTGCAAGGCTGCCACACCTACTTGAAGTAGACATACTATCTCCTTCTATTTCTTCTTCGTTTTGATTTCCTTGGCCTTGCTGGATAGGTGTAGTCGTAGTTGGATGTAGATCTAAACTAGGATCTATTCGAGTCTCCGTTGTTTTGTATTGATCGATGTTTTTTGAAGCACTTGATTGAGATTCCTGCTTCCCCATTGATGGTTCATTTCCGAGGTCTGCGTGATGTGGTCTATCCGGCTGACTGACTTTCTTTAATAGTGACTTTTTACATAGTTTGATTGATAATGTGGATCGATATACTAGTTGGCTAGAAGTACTAACGGTGGTCGAGGTATTTGTGCTGCTGGAGAATGCAACTGGGATAGGTGCTAGATGGGGGGTGGGGTCCCCTTGACCTAATTCCCAGTCAATTAGGCAGGCTTCTTTTGAGCTAGACAAAGGCTTGGTCTGAGGACTTGACACCTCCAGTGGCTGTGAGCCATCCCTCTCTTGTAGGTCAATGCCTTCTTCACTGATCTTTCTAGATATTAAAAGTGATAGAAGTTGTTTACCCTTCAGATTAAGGTGTAGCCCATTCTTGGTGAAGTGTTCCCTTCCTAGATTCTGCATAGGTAACACTTCTACCCCTAACACATTGTCTAGTAGTGTGTGAATTCTAGAGTTTACCTTTGAAATTCTATCGTTCACTTGCTTCCACTCATTTCCATTTGGATGATCGAATCTCGGTAGAATTTCACATACTATCACCTTGGGTCTAGAAGAGTACTGGGTTAGACATAGGGGTAAGAGGGCATTCTTAATGTTATTTGAATTGTCTTCGATGTCATTCGCTCCTGCAATGATTATCAGCGTGTCGTTTACACTTGATCCATCCAATGCTTGTGCAAGTCCCTCCGTGACAGCTATGGCTCCCGCTCCAGGTTTAACCATCGAGTTTACTTTATATCTGCCCCTTTGTCCACACGTAGACTTAAGTTTATCACTTATCAACGATGCAAGATTGTTATGTTTTGAACAGGGTCGCTCGCGGAGTATTCATTATCAGTTGGTTTCCGATCCTGTGCGATAGTCGTGGTGCTGGCGCTATCTTTGGAAATGTTCACGAACTCTGTCCTTTGTACTTCATTCGCGCTTCTTCGCTGCTGCGTTGTTTCTATGGCGGTGGTTACGCTAACGTCACTGCCGGGCATGTCCTTACTTAACCTTACTTTTAGATTCTCAATTTCCCTTTGCATTGATTCAACTTGAAATACTAGCTCACTGATTTTTTGTTCGCATTTGCATTCGTTATAACTTTTAATTCTTGAATCTATAACAGGTAGAATTGAGGTCTCGTTTCCTAGAGTGGGCTTGAGGATAGGCCTATTAGGCCCAGGCCTTGGCTGAGCTTCATCACTAGGCTGCCGTACGCAAACACGGCAAAAGTTACTAGGCCTACCTTGCGAGTGTGCACATTTATTATGTACCCAATTTGTGCATCGTGAACACTGAAACCCATTACCACTTGTTTTATAGCACACGGAACACTTTTTGCATGTTTTTGAATTAAATATAACGGAGCTTCTTGAATACGAGTTACTACCTGCGGCCATCTTGGTCCATTCCCCATTGTATAGCGGATCCATCATCGGTCTTGATGATGTTATTATAAAAACTGGTAAATGAAAATAAAACGAACTAAAATTGTGTCAGTTCAACATTAAAAACAAATTGATTAGGCCTTGTGTTTTAGTTGTACAAAGCACATCTTCCACACCTCTGGACTGTCCATGGTATATTGATTCCTTGTGTTTTAGATGTACAAAGCACATCTTCCACACCTCTGGACTGTCCTTGGTATATTGATTCCTTGTGTTTTAGTTGTACAAAGCACATCTTCCACACCTCTGGACTGTCCTTGGTATATTGATTCCTTGTGTTTTAGTTGTACAAAGCACATCTTCCACACCTCTGGACTGTCCTTGATATATTGATTCCTTGTGTTTAAGTTGTACAAAGCACATCTTCCACACCTGTGGACTGTCCTTGGTATATTGATTCCTTGTGTATTAGTTGCACAAAGCATTTCTTCCACGTATTCGGTCTGTCCTTGGTATATTGTCAATGGGCACTTCATTATTTACATGCTTGTACCAATCCATATAGGTGTAGATCTACCTGGGTCCACACTCTAGCGTAAGTCTGTATCTATATGAATTGTACCTAAGAGATTGTTGAATAAATAATAATAATAATAATAATAATCTCACAACTGAGAGTAAGGCAGATGCCTTGTGCTTTAATTGAACCAAGCACGGTGTCCACTTGTCCGGACTGTCCTTGGTATATTGTCAATGGGCACTTCATTATTTACATGCTTGTACCAATCTCACAACTGAGAGTAAGGCAGATGCCTTGTGCTTTAATTGAACCAAGCACGGTGTCCACTTGTCCGGACTGTCCTTGGTATATTAGCAATGAGCACTTCATTATTCACATGCTTGTACCAATATAACAACTGAGAGTAAGACAGATTCCTTGTGCTTTAATTGAATAAAGCACGTATTCCACATATCCGGACTGTCCTTGGTATATTAGCAATGGGCACTTCATTATTCACATGCTTGTACCAATATAACAACTGAGAGTAAGACAGATTCCTTGTGCTTTAATTGAATAAAGCACGTATTCCACATATCCGGACTGTCCTTGGTATATTAGCAATGGGCACTTCATTAATAACATGCTTGTACCAATATAACAACTGAGAGTAAGACAGATTCCTTGTGCTTTAATTGATCAAAGCACGTCTTCCACTTATTCGGACTGTCCTTGGTATATTAGCAATGGGCACTTCATTAATAACATGCTTGTACCAATATAACAACTGAGAGTAAGGCAGATGCCTTGTGCTTTAATTGAATAAAGCACGTCTTCCACTTATCCGGACTGTCCTTGGTATATTAGCAATGGGCACTTCATTAATAACATGCTTGTACTTGTACCAATAAAACAACTGAGAGTAAGGCAGATGCCTTGTGCTTTAATTGAATAAAGCACGTATTCCACATATCCGGACTGTCCTTGGTATATTAGCAATGGGCACTTCATTAATTACATGCTTGTACCAAAATTACAACTGAGATTAAGGTGAATCTACCCACAATTTATTTTATTATTTTAAATATGCATAAAGAAAACACATGGGTTAGTATATGAAATGCGCTCATTTGAGAATATCAAAACTAATTTTCAAGCCCATTTTGGAGGAGCCGTATGGTATTTACAACGGGTTTTATGAAAAATACGGCTAACAACTACGTTTAAACCACATACGCCTTTGGTATGCGATTTTTTGTTTACACCTTACCCTCACTATTGACTATGTGGATTTAGTGTTTTGAAATAAGTGTTTTCAGTTATTGGTTTTCTACGATTTATTTTGTTCTCCGGTACGGAAATTGTATTTGTACCGGCAAGCAAAATAAATCATAGTAAACCAAATATTGCAAAACACTTTTTTCAAAACTAATCCACATAGCTCATAGTGAGGGTAAGGTGTAAACAAAGTTCGCATACCAAACGCGTATGTGGTTTAAACGTAGTTGTTAGCCGTATTTGTCATAAAACCCGTTGTAAATACCATACGGCTCCTCCAAAACGGGCTTGAAAATTAGTTTTGATCTTCTCAAATGTGCGTATTTAACATACTTACTCCATATGTTTTCTTTATGCATATTAAAAAAAATAATAATATGAGGGTAGATTCACCTCAAGGCAGTTGCCTTGTGCTTTAAATGATTAAAGCACGTCTTCCACTTATCCGGACTGTCCTGGGTATATTAGCAATGGGCACGTCATTAATAACATGCTTGTATCAATATAACAACTAAGATCAAGGCAGATGCCTTGTGCTTTAATTTATTAAAGCACTTTTTTCACTTATCCAGACTGTCCTGGGTATATTAGCAATGAACACTTTATTGATTACTGCTTGTACCAATAGAACAATTGAAAATGAGGCAGATTCCTTGTGCTTTAACTGTACAAAGCACGTCTTCCACGTATTTCTTGGTATATTGTCAATGGGCACTTCATTAATTTTATGCTTGTATCAATAGCACAATTCGGAATTAAGCATAATCCTTGTGGTTTAACTGCACATAGCACGTCTTCCAGGGGAACACTCCTTTGAAATTAAAACACAGTTTTTAAGTTAGAAGAAACTTAGTTTTTGTTTTTAAAATTGTGTACTTATTAAATACTATTCAACATGAAAAAGGTGGGACTCATAATTTGACCCCCCCCCCCCCCCCCGTCCCCTCCAAATTTTTATATTGTAAAATTTTTCTATTCGGTTGAAGAAACGGAACACTTTTACTATGGGCACAATTTTTGAAAAATATTTTATTAGTGTTCCTTAAGCATGTGTTAAGATAACCGCATTAATTTTTTTAAATTTTGGCTCATGGTTATGTGTATTTTAAATTTTATTGTTACTCCTGATAAAGTTCAATATTTTTTTCTGCTCTTAGTTTTAAAGATGTGCTAAAAATGAAACACCACTTTTTGCCTACATGTTTAAGGAACACACAAAAAAATAAGCATAATCGGATAATTTTTGCAATGGAAGCGCACTTTTTAAGGTCTAAATTGGTGCTAGAAATATCCTCGGACACATGCTTTTTTAAGATTTGTTTGCAGAAAACTGTACTTATCGATGGCCTGTTAATTAAGAACTGCCCTGCTCCATAGGTTGGCCCTTCTGATTGGGTTGTCTTCTAGATTTTTGTTTTTGTCTATTTTTTAAGTTTCCTAGCGTTTTTAAACGCATTTTGTAGCCTCTGTGTACTTTGGTTCATGCGACGCGTGTCTCTCTTTTTGCAGATGTTGCTGGTATTTACACCAGGAGATACCCCAAACAATGACCATTCGACCCTAGCTGTTTCCTTGCACCACTGGTTCAATTCTAGCACTCCTTCTACCACTGCACTACACTTTCGCGTTGCCGACAAATGTGTCTTTGCCGCACTTTTGCCAAATGACACTGTGTAACGACTCGTTGGCATTTTGCGTTTTTCCTCGATGGCAGCGTTTTAACAGTTCGTCGCTGGCTCAGTGGCGTAACTACAATTCCAGGGCCCCCCCGCAAAAAATAATTATGGCCCCCCCCCCCCCCCAACCAGAACCACTGATTATTTTTATGTTTGTCATATTTTGTGCTTACCTTCAATTCAGAATCTTCTTGCGAGCTTTCAAATTTGCGAACCGGTCAATTACTGCATCGACATCCATCGTTTTCGCCCGCTCTGCTTCTATACTGAGGAGCCCTAAACCTTGAAGACGTTCTTGGCCCATTGAGTTGCTTGCGTAATGTTTTATCAACTTTAATTTCGAAAATGATCTCTCAGCAGACGCTACTGTAACTGGCAAGGTAAGAAACAAGATGTATGCGGTACAGACATCGAGATAGCTGGAAGAGAAGGCTGTGTAGTCCACTATGAGAAGATGTGCCAGGTCCTTTATTGTGGAGGTTTTGCATATTTCTGAACTCATTGTGTTTCGAAAGCTCAGAAGCTGCAATGGGAAGTTCGAACTTAAGTCTTCTGAATATTTTTTTTGAAGGGCAGAAGCGGTTTTAATGATATTATCTTCTTCTGCTATGGCAAGTATAGAGGGGTGGAGAATGGAGAATTTGTTGACTACTTCGGACATACCAGTGAAACGCATTTTGAGTTGATGCACAACAATGTCCAGAACCCCGTAAAACACGTTGATGCGAAAGCGATCTTCAGGATTGGTTATTCTGTGATCTTCACATAACTCATCATAGTGGCGTTTGTATTTTCGAATACGCTTGTCCTCAAACTGCACTTTGATATCCCACTTGCTGGCTACTTCTATCGCCTCATCTTTGGCTTTGCTGTAATTTTGTCTGAAATCTATAGATGAATCTAATGCACTTGCTAGATGTTTTGATGCGACAGATAGATCCAAGTCTCTAGTTTGTAAGTACTTTGACGCTACGTTGATAGATTCGAGAATCTTGACAAACATAACAAGAGTCAACACAAATTCAAATTTGTCTAAGCATGCTTTTAGCCGAGATGCTTCGTCCCTCTCATCTTTGTAAGTACTTTGACGCTACGTTGATAGATTCGAGAATCTTGACAAACATAACAAGAGTCAACACAAATTCAAATTTGTCTAAGCATGCTTTTAGCCGAGATGCTTCGTCCCTCTCATCTTTCTTAACTGAGGTGAGAATAATGTGCGTCAAAGCTTTCATTATATCTACAAAGTTGTGCTTTACACTTAGTAAAGTAAGGACACGACCTGCCCAGCGAGTTGGATTCAACTTTTTCAGAGTAATTGCTGATTCGCGGGTAAAGGACGAAAGCAGGTCCCAACGACAAATACTGTGCCCAAAAAATGTATACACATCTTGTAGTGTGGTAAAGAACGCCACTGCTTCTTTCACTCTACTCACGGCGTCATTTATAACCAAATTAAGATTGTGAGAAGCACAATGAACGTATTGTGCACAAGGTTGTTTGTCTAGAATACGCTTTTGTACCCCATTATACACACCACTCATGACGCTCGCACCGTCATAACCTTGGCCACGGCACTTCTCCAACGATATTCCCTTATCCTCGAGGATACCAAGAATTTGTGATGACAAACCACCGGCGCTTTGATCGTGCGTCCAATAAAAGCCTAGGAAAGTTTCTAATATTTTGATGTCCGTTGGTTCATTGTTTTCATTTCGTATGATCTTGACGTAGCGCATTATTAAACTTAGTTGATCCTTTTTAGAGATGTCCTGAGTGGTATCTGCAATTATTGTAAAGAATTGTGAAGACTTAAGTTCATTTATTATTTCGGTTTCGAGGTGGGTCGAAAGTGTGGTTATAATTTCATTTTGTATAATTGGACTCAGGTATTTAGTAGTGTTTTTGGGCTTGTCAATAAGTTCCTTCATCACTGGATCAAACGCAGCCATAAGTTCTACTTGCGAGAGAAAATTGCCGTTATAGACTTCCCCAATTTTTTCTCTATGCCCTCTAAAAGCCCGAGAGTTACAAGCGAGTGTTAATGTAATTTTCACTAGCCGCTTTAAGACCTCGCGCCAAAATTTTGCTTCTTTTTCAATTCCCTGTTCTGTTGATTCACTTAGTGTTCCATGCATCTTCCACTGCTCATACAGTATACACGAAACGATGTGACATTTTGAAACTTTATGCTTATTGATTTTTTTGGACAACCCTTGCCAATCTCTAACACCTTCACTCCAATTGGGGCGATAACTACCATCATTCCTGTCAGCAAAAAGCCAGCAAGCCTCACAATACGCTGCATCTAGTGTCGGAGAATAGCAAAGCCAAGTTACAGGAATTGTTAAGCCAGCTTTAGTGGTGGTACTATAATATGATTTTGAAAAAGATCGACCTTTCTCGTCTTTAGAATATGGTCCAAGCGGTCTGCATGATCCATTGTCCACTACAAATCTTTTTACTTGTGGATCGTAAATGTTAATCGGAAAATTGTTTCTATCTGTAGGATGATCACTAAAAATATTGGCAGTAGTACTAGTAGCTATTTTGTCCTCATTGCAGATCTCAACACTTTGCTCACAATCAGAATCACTATGACTAATATTTATGTCGCCACTTACCACTTCGTCGGTAAAGGTTCCTATTAAAATTTCTGACTCTTCCGAGTCTTGTTCACACACGGATGTTGAACTCGAAGTCGAAGGTAAATCTCTGATGATTGAGTTAGAGTTTATGACATTCACGGGCCTAGTCGATTCCTGTTTCTTATTAATAAAGAATGAATCTAACTTTTTACACTTTCGCACAACATTTTCTTCTTCCCTTTTCTTCCGTCTTTTTGACGCACCACTTGGTACACTACTACCGCCGATCTTACTCATTGTAACTCCAACGGTGTACTGATCAAGCCAAAACTTGTCAAACTGTTCGCAGGGCACGGCAGTAGTCGCTGCATTTAGTATGACTCACAAAGTGGCAGTCCGCAATCAAGCAGACCGCGCTGCGCACCAGTGTCCGATAACTTGACGGCGAATCATCACAAACAAGAATGAGCTAAGCTTGTTTGTGCGTCGTATCATATTCATATGTGTTGAGTGCTAGACCCAAAATTCAACAACAGTCAGTCTACTTTCGAAGCCAATGTTAATGTTATTCGTATTTAGTCCTATTGTCAATTATTGTCAATGACGAACTCAAGTTTTTTAAATTTGATTTTTTAAAATTTTAATTTGCATATATATACATGTCTTAGAAATAATTTTTGGGCCCCCTAGAGCGCTGGCCCCCCCCGCGACCGCGGTCCCGGCGGGCCCTTAGTTACGCCACTGCGCTGGCTAATCGTTGGTGGACGGGCATGCTTTTTGTAACCACCTCCTCTAACAAGACTGTTCCAAGGTGTAACTTGTGAGATGGTAGTTCTGAGTCACTGCCGTCAGGACACTTTTCATGTCGTGGTTCACTGTCTGTGGACATTTCATGCAGCAAGGTAGCGAGTATGGCAGTCTTCATTTTCTTCACATCGGGGACATTTTTTTTTATTGCGCACCTGTAGTAGTTCTGAAGTTTAACTATATTCTCCTTTACTCTTTTACGCCTTTACTCTTCCATTCTTTGACTTGGTTCCGTGGACCGGTACCCAACCTTTTCGCCACGTGATCCTCACACTCTTCTTTTTCAATGAGTTAAGCCTATCTCCATAGGTATTGAGGTGCTGGATGTCTTGGCATCTCCATCCGAGAGCATGGTAGTGTAGCGCATGCCGCACTCTTTCTCCGAGCGGCGCAACAGAATCTCCGCAATGTCCTTCTCCGTTGCACCCAATGACCCAGTATAGTTATTGTCACAATCATCTTTGTGCGTTTCATACCATGTATTACACTCGTCACTGTTGTGTCCACATCGTTAAGAGTTTACGGCACAGCTGTGGCAATATTTGCTCAGTACATGGAAATCAATGACCAGGCCTGTCGATATGTCAATGACACAAGCAATGCCATATAATGAAGTATGGCCACGCTTGTGCCATGAACCATCGTACGTTACTACTATCTCAATAACCTTCTGACCCTTGAGAGAAATGTGAGCATCAATGTAGGCCTATGCTTTGCAAACTACCTCGAGCAGTTTGTAATGAGACGTATGCACTACTCATTTTCTTTATGAATTGTTCTGATAGTTTCATAATAACAGGACCAACTTATCATATGCATATAGGGTTGCCACCTTTATCTTATGGTAATCCGGGACAATATTCCCCCAAAATGAGGCGGCGCGGACGAGCTGGGATCTGGGGCCAAGCCCTTGCCGCCGGAGGCCATTTACGGCGAATTTTTTTCCGAAGACTTAATTTTAGAGGTCTAAAACGAGTTTTAAGGCGAATTTGTATTCTAAATAACGGTGAAATATACAGCTTAGTTATGGATTTAATTAGATTATTTGTTGATTGTTTACTGCATTTTATAGAAGGCCCTTTAAAAACTTAATGTAAAATTAAAAACAGTGAAATTAATTTCAAAAATTAATAACGAAATGTAAATATGTAATGTATAGTAAGAGATATGTTATTACAAAACACATGAAACTAAAATAATTGCAAAAAAGACGAACTAATACATAGCCTAGTAATGAAACAAAATGTGTTCATAATATTTTATCAACGACTTTGAAGTGAAGCCTACAATTGCGTAACCTGGCACTAGGCAGGCTTAGGCAGACGGCTTCGACAGCTTTTCCTTGACTGCGCTTAGGCGACGACAACACTGTATGTACACGTAGAAGAATAGGACACCAGTATTTATTTACGTCAACGTTACACTTTGATTTTGTTCAGGAATTGTTTGCACACAAAATCATAAATATATTCTTACCTACCACTTTCTAGAGAGCCTATGCGGAAGTGCTGGCTGTGGGAGTAGGTGCCTCAGTGCTTCGTTTTTTCCATATGTATTTAGAGTCGCGCGATTTTTCATGATTTTGAATGGGAAGTTGGCCTTCGAATTTTACGGTAAACAAGCAGCTACAAACGATATATTTCGCAGTAAAATCATCCATGTTTTAAAATCTTCAATTTCTAGCCACTCTTTCTTAAAACTACAGTACCTTTTTTTCTTCCTTGGCGGGGTTGTTGGCAAATCCCTTGTTTCGGTGTCAGACTCAGAATTCATCCTGCACGAACGGGAGGATAACACAACACTGTACACTTTGCCACTTTGTCTTGAGAGTGTGTTTGCATTGAAACTATGACTGAACTGAGGAAAGGTCAGACTAAACCAGTGGGGGGGGGGGGGGGGGGGGTCAGGTCAGTGGTCAATCACCCTGTCCCGTCACCCACCCACCTCAATCCAGTTGGCCTGCCAAACCCCGCTAGTAACATAATAGTATAAAGGATAAATGGGGGAATGAGTGGAGGTTTTATTTATTGGTTGTATTTATAGAAACTGACATATTTCGATAATCGCCCCACCCGACCCAGCCCCCGACGGGATCCACGTTGCCTACCCGGTGATTCTAGACAATGCAGTGCGCATACTTCTGTTTTTAAAGTTAGAGCGCAGAAGAATGACAACAGGATGTTCTTGAGGTCCATTGCAGGCTCATTGTTAAAAATTTCCCTGTAAATCGTTTTAGAGCCTTGTTACCTTCAAACTATCCAATTCTTCCCTTGTTCAAACTACCCTGGGTTGACACGATGAGTGCGGCTGCTTTACCTCAAAAACATTTCCCCCCAAATTCGTCGTTTCTTTTGTTTCTTCACGTTTTGTTGAGTTCGTCGTTCTTATAATTTTTAGGTGTTTTATTATATTTGTAGTTTGTTAATTTTTATAAAATTTGTATAGAGTTTAATAAAATTTTCCTCAAAACCGGGATTTTTGTCGTCCCGGGAGCATGAAGTCGGGACACGGGACATTCCCTTCAAAAACGGGACTGTCCCGGTCATTCCGGGACGGGTGGTTACCCTATAATGCATATTCACTTCCATTGGAAATCTTTCCATTGCTCCTGCCCAGGGACTGCTACTTTATCGTGGTGGGCAGGTTTGCATGCATTGTTGATCCCAAGAGCTATGCCGGCGGAAGCAGATGCTTCTGGTAGGGCCACCCAAGCCGGCCGGACTGGTCGTGGAGAAGTCACACGAAATGCAGTCCAAACCCCAATCTCCTTTCCTCGTCTTTCCCCTTTTTTCATGCACCCTCCTCCTACTTGCCCCTTTCCTCCAAAAAGCCCTCAATTTCATCTTCATTATCACCCATTCATCGTCTTGATTAGCCAAGTTGCAAAAATATGACGTTAAGCCCAAATATCAATCAATCATTTTCCATTGCTGCATGGCCTTTTCCAAAAGTTTAAAAATGCTTTAGCAAATAAACTGTTCACAAGAAAACCAGGCCTAGAAGACCTTGATATGTTTAAGTCATTATTTCCCAAGTCTCTCTTACGGGAATAGCTTTCCGATTGCAGCAGTTTACAGTTGTTACATACAACTTTGAACTTACATGACATACCTGTTCTCTGTGCTACTTCAGCTCCAAGTTCCATTTGAAAGCATCCTTTGCATGGGAATTCTTTGATCAAGTTGTACAAAGAGTTACGCTGTACGAAGAAGAACTCGGCACCCGACTCTTGTTCTTGTATTCTTGGCTGCGGCGTAGACCCTGGATTCATGTCTGGTGTAGTAGGACTAGACCTACATGTCATATTAAACTTAGATAATGTTGCAGATGTAGGTGTAACGTTTACATTGTCAGATGAAGTGCTAGGCCTAGACATAGGTTCAGGATCTTGGTTTAGGGCTGCGGCGTAGACCCTGGATTCATGTCTGGTGTAGTAGGACTAGACCTACATGTCATATTAAACTTAGATATTGTTGCCGATGCAGGTGTAACGTTTATATTGTCAGATGAAGTGCTAGGCCTAGAAATAGGTTCAGGATCTTGGTCTAGGGCTAGGCCTTGAACAGCTGGATGCCCCGTCTGGGCCCGGGAAAGAATAGGCCACAGGTGACTCTGCCAGTTGTAAGAGGCGACAAAAGGAGACCCGTCTGGGCCCGGGCAGATGCCTTGTGCTTTAATTGCACAAAGCACATCTTCCACTTATCCGGACTGTCCTTGGTATATTATCAATGGCCACTTCATTACCAATAGAACAACAAAGTAAGGCAGATGCCTTGTGCTTTAATTGCACAAAGCACATCTTCCACTTATACGGCCTGTCCTTGGTGTATTATCAATGGCCACTTCATTACCAATAGAACAACAGAGTAAGGCAGATGCCTTGTGCTTTAATTGCACAAAGCACATCTTCCACGAATTCGGACTGTCCTTGGTATATTGTCAATGGCCACTTCATTAATTACATGCTTGTTCAGAAAGGGGGCACAGTTACTGATGGTGTCTGTATTGCCTGCCTACATCAGGTTGGGCATAAAGGGGCTAGGTTAAATGGGCACGGTTACTTATGGTGTCTGTATTGCCTGCCTACGTAAGGGTGGGCATAAAGGGGCACGGTTACTGATGGTGTCTGTATTGCCTGCCTACGTAAGGGTGGGCATAAAGGGGCTAGGTTACTGATGGTGTGTGTATTGCCTGCCTACGTAAGGGTGGGCATAAAGGGCACGGTTACTGATGGTGTCTGTATTGCCTGCCTACGTAAGGGTGGGCATAAAGGGCACGGTTACTGATGGTGTCTGTATTGCCTGCCCTCAGAGCTGCATCCGCTGCTGAGCAAGCAACAGGCGGGGGGCCCAAAGAAAGCCGGTCGCCCCAGAACCGAAGAACGGAAGAGAAGCAAATAAGGTCGTGTGACTCTCGTACGTGTATGTTATAATATAGTTCAATCATTCTCATTAAAACATTTCTACATAACTCAAGTATATCTTTGTTGCATTTATTATTTCGATTCCTTTGTGTCAATAAAAAGAGTAGGGGTTGGTGTTCACTTGTTATCAATTGCGCATTACGATATGGCTGAATGTTGTAGCATCACATCGAAAACATCGCGGTATGGTATCTGGTGAAATTGTGACCAACCGTACTTGAATCTTTGTGGTCATGGTACATGATTGCAGCTGGTCGCTCTGGAAGCGTGACTTGAAAACTGTCCTCAGTGTTGCCCGATCCACCCTACCTTCCTTGAAGAGACGCGTGCGTTACGGTGCATCGCCCCCCTCCCCCTCCCCCATATTGACAAGAGAGATGCGACAACACATCTTTGCGAGAAAAACATCTGCTCAAGAAAGTATCCTAATTGGCTGGTCAGAAAGAGCCCCTCACCCCTCGCTATCCCCTGTGGACCGCCGTAACCACGTGCAGCGCACAAAAGTAGCCCTATGAACACTATTTTCAAACAACCACGTACACATACTTAACTCACTTCACAAAGTCGCTTACGGTTTGGTTCCGACTAACCTGCCCAGGGACTGCTACCTTATCGTGGTGGTCAGGTTTGTGCGCTTTGATGATTCCTCCTCCCACATGGCCCTGCCCTCCCTTCCTGGACTCCCTGTATGATGACTCCTGCGAGGTACAAGGGCTCTGATACCGATGTGACTTTTTTCTTCATTATCATCTTCCTCATATTCATCATCACCCGCTCATCGTCTCGATTAGCCATTGTTGCACAAATTTGAGAAGTCAAGCTCCACTTATCAATCAATTCAAGCTGCGTACAATCGTTTGGCTGGAGAAAATACCAAATTTCTTCATAAAACCACAACTTTTTTTGTGCGAGGCTTCAAGCTGCGTACAATAGTTTACCCGTTTGCACCAGTTCTCGGTAATTGTTTGTTGTTTAAAAGCTGCTTTCACTGCTCGTTACATCCGCTTTCTGTCGTCACTGGAGCGCTCTTTCCATTGTTGTCCGTATTGGGGCCACGCAATGGGCGGGACCAGGTAACCAGCCTATCTATAGTAGGTTTCCCTGGAAGCTGAATGGCTCAGCCCTAGCTCTGGGCTGGTAACAGGTCTCGTCCCTAGTTTGGTCCACTAGTACGCGCACCCCGTGTGGCGATGTTGGCAGTGTTCTGGCATTCGAATATCTCTATTCCAACAATATAGTCGCTGCTCTTTGTTGTCCCGAGATGAGAACGCAATACCCAACAACATAGTCCTTGCTCGTCGCTTGTCTCCCGAAACGAGAACCCAAACCCAACAATATAGTCGCTGCTATTCGTTGTCCCGAGACAAGAACGCAAACCCAACAGTATAGTCCTTGCTCGTCATTTGTCTCCCAAGACGAGAACGCAAACCCAACAATAAAGTCGGTGCTTGACAGCACTACATGTCGGCCACAAACACTTTTTGTACCACCACACTTTGAAACCACGAGTAATTTTACCATCACTTTGTACTGTAGACTCGACGTTTGGCGTTGAGTCGGCCAGTAGATTTTATGGCCACCTGTTCTGTTCAAGATAGTAAAGCATATACAATGGATGCAGTAAAATGTCATCTAATGGTATTGGCCATATTACGAACACGTACTGAAACGTAATTATAACTATACACATAACTTGAACTCTACACACTACACTTTCTGCATTTCACAAATAATAAAATATACCAACACTAAATAAGTGCGAACGGCTCATTGGGGAAGAATTTCATTTCAGGCACAGAGTGACTGCTAGTCAAAAAAGGCGACGAAAGGAGACCCCCCCCTCACTGTCCCACTTTAGGTCGCTCGTCCCACTTGGCCCTGCCCTCCCTTGCTGCCTTCCCATATGACGACCCACACGACGTACGATGGCTCTGACTCGGATGGGGCTTTTTCTTCATGATCATCTTCCTCATTTTCACTATCACAAGCTCATCGTCTCTATTAGCCATTGTTGCACAAATATGGGACGTAAAGCCCCATTAATCGATGAACTAAATGAGTGCGAACGGCTCAATATGAACAAAGACAACAACAAATTCTCCTAAATTAATATGGCCATAACCTTGAATATCTTCCTCCAAGAAAGGATTTTAATGTAAGGTATTACATTGTGCACTTCTTTTAGTTATCAAATTGCTCGCAAATTGTCAACAAAATCTGCACAAAGTCGACAATAGTTATTAGTTCACACCTTTCAATTGCTATCTATAGTGGATATTTAACATCAAACTGCACCACTTCATTTTCTTGAAACGAGCATTCTTCTAAGTGCTTGAGCCTTAGTGCTTCAGCCTCAGTGCTTCAGCCTGAGTGCTACAGCCTGAGTGCTTCAGCCTTAGTGCTTCAGCCTGAGTGCTTCAGCCTGAGTGCTTCAGCCTGAGTGCTACAGCCTGAGTGCTTCAGCCTGAGTGCTTCAGCCTGAGTGCTACAGCCTGAGTGCTTCAGCCTGAATGCTTCAGCCTGAGTGCTACAGCCTGAGTGCTTCAGCCTGAATGCTTCAGCCTGAGTGCTACAGCCTGAGTGCTTCAGCCTGAGTGCTTCAGCCTGAGTGCTTCAGCCTGAGTGCTTGGACCCGTCTCGGCCCGGGGTAGAATAGGCTCAGACTGACTGCTAGTCGTAAGAGGCGACGAAATGAGACCCTGTCCCTTTGCCCCCCGCTGTCCCACTGATAATTCTCCTCCCACTTGGCCCTGCCCTCCCTTGCTGGACTCCCCTTCTGACGACCCCATGATGTAGGTGGAAATGATTCGGAAGTCCTCATATGACCTAAGCTGTCAAGAACGTCAAACATTAAATAATAAATAAAATATTTCAATCCTTTTGTGAGATGGATTAGTTAACTGCTTAATCACTTTTAATGAGATAATGTGTGTCAGTACGATAGTATCACCCTTGATGTCCTTTTTAAATTAGTTTTATAACTGAATAGGATAGACATTAAATAAATAAATATAACAAACCACCTCGAATCTGAATTGGATGGACATGAAATAAATATCCAACATGAAATAAAAGGCCAAGATCCAGGTTTTCTCATTGGATGCTTATTGTTAGGTTCGTATGACGGACAGTGGTGCCATCCAGGTTACAAGAAGGTTCTTGCACTTGCAACAGTGCATACCTTACTTGTGAAAGAAAACAGAAAATAATAATAATTGAAAATTATTGTTTCAAGACTTTCTTATCACCAACTTCGGTAAGAAGATGGTTTACGTCCGCCATCGAATAAAGCTCCTTTATTTTTGTCTTGTACTTTTCACAAGGCACTCGATGGCCTGTTGACAGAGATGTGCCTTCGGTCGATGTTTGGCACACTACCAATTGGCAATAGAGCTAAAATAATGCTTTTTGCTTCTTTCAGTGTCGTGCTAAGAACTTAACGTGCAACTCATCATACATAAAATTCACGTATTCTACGATCTTTGTTGCGAAGGTACTTGTATCGTGATACGTTTTTCACGAAATGTGCAACGTCAACTCTAATGAAACTCTTCGGTAGTTCATGAACTCCTGGATCGCCAGTTAGAATTTTGAAACACATGTCACAGTAGCCACGAATACTTGGCTTCAGAGCAAAAGCCCTGGAAATTGAATTCAAAAGCGTCACAGAGTAGTCGCACACAACGACGTCTGGTATTTTCCCACCAGAGCGGAGCCATTCGCATAGCCAGAATGATAATCCATTGGCGTTGTGGCGTTCCGAGAGCATTTGAGCAACAGGGATTTGGCCTTCATGCTCACCTGGTAAACTTATTACACCAGTGTATAGAAAAATGTGCCCAGATGACTTTGGCTAAGATAAGGTTGCGTTTCACCATCCTGCCGTTCTGCGGTAGATGTAATTTACCACTTCTTCGTTATCTCTTCGAGAGAAGGCTATTTTCGCTGTTACAGTAGGGGCATTTGATCTCGATGATCCCAATTCTGCAGCAAGAACACCCTACGATGCTGCCAGGGTCAGTATTATGGAGTTTGATGTACTTGAGGCATCTGGTTACCGTTTTTAATATGTTTACTTTGCTAGCTGCATTGACCTGAAACACGAGTGACATTTATTAGTATCGGTACAAAGAAATTCAAAGAAATAGAAACCAATAAATACAACTGCCTGGAAGCTAGACTGTGACTGTGCCTGTGCCTGTGCCTGTGCGACTGTGTCCGGGTTGAGTGAAGTAGTGTTGATTGGGACTGGATGTTGACTATAGATGGGACTGGGCTGAGAGCGACTCTGTCCGGGTTGAGTGAGGTAGTGTTGATTGGGACTGGATGTTGACTATAGATGGGACTGGGCTGAGAGCGACTGTGTCCGGGTTGAGTGAGGTAGTGTTGATTGGGACTGGATGTTGACTATAGATGGGACTGGGCTGAGAGCGACTCTGTCCGGGTTGAGTGAGGTAGTGTTGATTGGGACTGGATGTTGACTATAGATGGGACTGGGCTGAGAGCGACTGTGTCCGGGTTGAGTGAGGTAGTGTTGATTGGGACTGGATGTTGACTATAGATGGGACTGGGCTGAGAGCGACTGTGTCCGGGTTGAGTGAGGTAGTGTTGATTGGGACTGGATGTTGACTATAGATGGGACTGGGCTGAAAGCGACTGTGTCCGGGTTGAGTGAGGTAGTGTTGATTGGGACTGGATGTTGACTATAGATGGGACTGGGCTGAGAGCGACTCTGTCCAGGTTGAGTGAGGTAGTGTTGATTGGGACTGGATGTTGACTATAGATGGGACTGGGCTGAGAGCGACTGTGTCCGGGTTGAGTGAGGTAGTGTTGATTGGGACTGGATGTTGACTATAGATGGGACTGGGCTGAGAGCGACTGTGTCCGGGTTGAGTGAGGTAGTGTTGATTGGGACTGGATGTTGACTATAGATGGGACTGGGCTGAGAGCGACTGTGTCCGGGTTGAGTGAGGTAGTGTTGATTGGGACTGGATGTTGACTATAGATGGGACTGGGCTGAGAGCGACTGTGTCCGGGTTGAGTGAGGTAGTGTTGATTGGGACTGGATGTTGACTATAGATGGGACTGGGCTGAAAGCGACTCTGTCCAGGTTGAGTGAGGTAGTGTTGATTGGGACTGGATGTTGACTATAGATGGGACTGGGCTGAAAGCGACTCTGTCCGGGTTGAGTGAGGTAGTGTTGATTGGGACTGGATGTTGACTATAGATGGGACTGGGCTGAAAGCGACTGTGTCCGGGTTGAGTGAGGTAGTGTTGATTGGGACTGGATGTTGACTATAGATGGGACTGGGCTGAGAGCGACTCTGTCCGGGTTGAGTGAGGTAGTGTTGATTGGGACTGGATGTTGACTATAGATGGGACTGGGCTGAGAGCGACTCTGTCCAGGTTGAGTGAGGTAGTGTTGATTGGGACTGGATGTTGACTATAGATGGGACTGGGCTGAGAGCGACTGTGTCCAGGTTGAGTGAGGTAATGTTGATTGGGACTGGATGTTGACTATAGATGGGACTGGGCTGAGAGCGACTGTGTCCGGGTTGAGTGAGGTAGTGTTGATTGGGACTGGATGTTGACTATAGATGGGACTGGGCTGAGAGCGACTGTGTCCGGGTTGAGTGAGGTAGTGTTGATTGGGACTGGATGTTGATTATGGTATATTCATCTTCATATTTCACCCTCATCGTCTCGATTAGACATCAAAAAGCAGCAAAGTTGAAATATATCACAATAATATAATTTGAAGTAATATATCTCAACGGTGACACACGCACACAATGAATACCTTAAACCCCGGATCATGAAAACGAGAATGTGCGTTCCTGGCTCCGCTTTAGGGACTGCTACCTTATCGTGGTGGGCAGGTTTGCGTGCTTTGTTGATCCCGAGAGTTAATATGCCGGCGGAAGCGTATGCTTCTGGTAGGGCCACCCTAGCCGGACAGGTCGAGGAGGAGAAGTCAGACGAAATGCAGTCCACAACCTTCCCCCCTCCCTTTTCCTCCCCTTCCCCTTTTCCACCCCGCCCTCCTACTTGCCCCTTTCCTCCAAACAACCGCCTTAATCCTCTTCATCTATCACCCACTCACTGTCTCGATTAGCCTCGTTGCAAAAATATGAGACGTTAAGCCCAAATATCAGTCCATGAAATCGAGAATGTGCGTTCCTGGCTTTGCTTTCTTCCTGGAATTTTTAGATCCTCAAAAACCTCGACTACATCGTATTCAGCGGAATATTGATAACTCTTTTCAACTGACATTTCTTCAAATATTAAAACATTGTCTCTCCTCCAAAGACATGCTGGCCATTTGCCTTTTAAGTTTTGCTAATTACCGGCCTAGAGCTTGAAGACTTGCAACCACCCCTCTATCGTTGATTTTGATGGGAGTTTGAAACCCATATTATTTTCTCTCATGAAATGATAAAACCCGGGTGACGTAATACATTGAAAGGGCGATTTGTTTTTCGTCTTCATCCCACGGTGTGTTATCTTTGTGCATGATTTGCATACAAAAAAGAGGCGACACCTTATCTGATAACAGTTTGTCTGCACCCGTGAAGATTTTCTCTCCGGTTGGATCTATGTTCTCCGAACGAAAGTGTGCCTGTCTTAAAACGGGATACTTTGCTTCATTGCCTGTTAAGCTGAGTTTGTAATGAACCTATTTTCCATTTCATTTATTGTTTTGTGGTGTCAAGTCATCTGTCACCCTTGGTCCTACCGATTCATTGCTGGAGGGGCCGCCCTCATCTAAAAATATTCTCCACGTCCGGCAGACCCCGGCCTTGTTTTCTGGTTGTCTCGGTTATAACTATAGTCGGGAGGCCCAGCTACTGCTGTTCTCGTGGCTGTAACACAACATCCCGCTAGCGAGGAGACCTAACGAAGCGTAGGTTAACATGCATGCACAGGTTAGGCATGAGCTGCACACCTTGAAGCCGACGGCATTCCGTTACTTATTGCGTCACGATAATACTTCCGCCACAAGGGTCTCATTTCCCTATCTGCTGCTTCTTCTTCTGCTTTTTCAGGAACTCGTTGAGATATCTCTGTTTTGAAAATAAATAATATACAGTTGTTAGTTTAGTATATATGGTAGTAGTATATTTATTTATATATCTATATATTTAGTATATAGTATACAAATAGTGAATCTATTGATGGTCACATCTATTGCACTTGCATGCTGTCCGACATAGACGATGACATCCTGAGTTCCTGTTAAAGGCAGATAAACTTGCACATCTGTTCAATGTTTTGAAAATGTAACCTTAAAGTATCTGTGTTTATTGTACCCGAATGCTCATATCCAGACAGATTTATTAATATGTACAGAGGAATGTTAATGCCACAATTATACGCGTATTGCGTTAGGGGGTACTTGTAATGTTTTATTTCCCACTCGTCTACTAAGGTATGGGAACCTTTGTTCCTAAAATGCTTATTGTTTTTGGACAAGAATGATTTGAATATTTTAAGATGTCTCATTTCATGTCTATATTCCATGTTAGCAAGTGGATCGAGAACAGAGAACTCTTTTTTATCAATGTTCGCTATAATCAAGATCCAATATCTGTTTTGAACATTATAAGGCATGCATATTATACCATCACTGTTACTAAACTGAACAGGTGACAGCAGTAGGCCTACTCCTTGATGCGCGGCAAGAATCAATTAACTGATTTCTGCCTATTAGTCCGTGCCGTTGTGTTATTAAAAAGGCACATGCATTGATCACATTATCTGTAAGCCGCGTGTTTCTGTCATGTGTCTGACCCGGCGTTAAAGAGTTGTGATCCCTGAATGTTGTTATTAGTTTAGCTTCTTGTTGTTGTTTGTTATGTTTATAAAAACCAATTGTGTAGTGTGGGTGTCCAGAAAGACTCCTGTAGTACAGCGCATCACGAACAAGACCATTCGGATGTAATGCTAATTTGACCATCCCGTCGGTGCTACGATCGCATGTTTTTCTTTTCTTTGAGTTTTGCAAATTAAACTAAACATTATTTATATGTAACTTTTTTCCTCTTCGCAATCGGGAACTTTATTAATTTCAGTTTGGTTACAATTAACATCGATTACTGGTTGTGTATCACACACCTTTCGTTTACTACTAGATGCATTATCGCTACCAATTGTAGATTGGTTCCTCAATGAAATACTTTCATGCATTTTAAGGCAATATGACAGTGGGTTTTGTGTTCGAATGAACTGGTGGCTCTGTTTTATTTATGGTTTCCTTTTGAGTATTCAAGTCATCGCCACAATGATACACGGTAACACGCTCGTCCTTATAGATAATTGGACTATTATACAAAACCATTTCAAAGCGGTCAGGGCCCCTTCGCACATTTATGGTTTCCGGCTTGGCATAATTTAATGACGTCTTTGCATTCGTTTCATTGCTATCGATACAAGGAAGGAGTTCATTCGCTGAAGGGTTGAGAGTTCCTTCATTGTTTTTTTCGACGGTTATTTGTGCCCGTTTGAATCCATCCAGCTTTACATTAATCTTATTTAATTCGTCGGTGCGCCATTTTTTTATATAACGTGCTTTTGAATAGTTAGGTTTTTTATTGATATTTTTCTCCCCCCACTCCTCCTCAACGTGTGGGCTATGGTTATGGGGGGCACGCTATATAGATACAATCAACATAGTGAGACCATAGTGCTTGGAATAAGCTAATATTATCCATTCACCCTGGTTTCATGTACTGGTTCTTTGCTCCTCTTTCTTTTGAACGTTGTTTTATTCAGTTCTGCATCAACATCATTATGCACTCTTGTAACTGGTTTATTTGTATTGGAGTTGATGCCTTCTGGTATTTCCTTCTTGCAAGCAGCAAACTTGAGCTTTTTAGCTAGAACCTCAGGATTGTCGGGTTTCGTGGACCGCTCACTCTTAAATTTGGTCTGCAATTGTTTCTCCATGATGCCTGAAATACATGCAGTGATCAAAAATTTGAAGTATATGTTTTAGAAACTTCCTTCAAATCTTTCATGAAATATTGTAAAATATTCAGATCTTGTACAATGTTATGAATGACACGCTATACACAAGTCCACAATTATTGGCATTCAGCCCTATGGACTTCCTACCAACAATGTAAGTTAATGTTATGGCTATGGGTGATGGTTTGGAGCATAAAATAGTTGGTGGTCAGCTCGCGTGTTCTGCCCCAACGCTGACGCTACGGATATACTTCTGAAACTAACAACCCGATTCATAATATGTAGGCCAGCATTCCAGACATTCTTAGGGCATAAGCATACACTTGACCAAATATCTACAAATTTAATTGGAATTAAATCATTTTTCGTACCCAGGATTGAGATAAATAATCTTAGCGAATCATGCAGGGTGTAGATTGGCCCGGGGAAGAATAGGCCCAGAGTGACTCTGCTAGTCGTGAGAGGCGACGAAAGGAGACCCGTCTCAGCCCGGGGTAGAATAAGCCTAGAGTGACTCTGCTAGTCGTAAGAGGCGACAAAAGGAGACCCTATTCCTTTCCCCCCCACTGTCCCACTGAATATTTCTCCTCCTACTTGGCCCCGCCCACCCTTGCTGGACTCCCGTATGACGACCCACGCGACGTACAATGGATCTGATTCGGATGTGGCTTTATCCTTCATCATCATCTTTTCATCTTCATTATCACCCGCTCATCGTCTCAATTAGCCATTGTTGCATAAATAAGACGTAAAGCCCCATTAATCAATCACTCTCGTAGACTATGATGATGTGGTTGTGCGCGAATTTGTGGGCTTTAGTGGTTGTCGACTCATCGATTACAAGGGCGCAATGTAGGCTTATCGCCATAATTTGAGTCTTGTTTCTGCCGGCTTTCACATACAAACGTACACCCTACATCACTCCAACCCACAGCACATTGTAACCCCTTCAGCCGTGTGGTTCGCCGAAACCACCACCTTCTTACCCATAAGGCTCTCCAAGACGTACACACACACGATACACACGTGCGATATATAAATGCCAGGTGACCCGAGTTCCGCTGCGGAGTTGTTTAATCTTCCAAGTCTTCATCTCTTGCTTGGCCAATGGTTACTAATTGAGCAGAAAGCTTTTCGCATTTCACACGTGATAACCTGCTTCCGTTCAAAGCCTCAAGAGGTCTTCAATGGCTCATTCAAGCTTTAAAATGTTCTTTAATTTAATTTTTGAAGAGAGTAAATGAAACTAGCTTTCCTGGAAACCAATCTGTCTTCAAGTCCCTTCAGTCCATTCTCACCTCCCAATCTACACTGAAGCAGATGACTCGATACATTGTCTGTTGCCACTAAGCCAGCGCTTACGTTGAGAAGATCCCCTTCGGTAACATCATAAGGATTGACCAATGACCATTTCTACGGATGTGATATTAAGAATCTTTTGAACATCTCTTTCGTCACGTTCAATCTTTGATCTGGAGGAATCCTTGTGTCCACTCAATCAATCAACAATCCGGCGTTTAATTATTAAAACATCGGATTAAATAGTGTTGAATTCAGTGGCTGTGTAGACGGGCTTGTACGAATGCATATAACCTGCCCAGGGACTGCTACCTTATCGTGGTGGACAGGTTTGTGCGCTTTGATGATTCCTGGAGCTATGCCGGCGGAAGCGTATGCTTCTGGTAGGGCCACCCTAGCCGGACAGGTCGTGGAGAAGTCGGACGAAATGCAGTCAACATCGCCCTCACCCCCTTCTTCCTCCTTCCCTTTTCCACCAGGCCTCCTAATTGCCCCTTTCCTCCAAACAGCCCCCTATTTTATCTTCATATATCACCCACTCATCGTCTCGATTAGCCTGGTTGCAAAAATATGAGACGTTAAGCCCAAATATCAATCAATCACGAATGCATATATCGATAACATGGTGGCAAAATAGTACATTTTATGAGCCCTCCCGCACGATCTAATTTATTTAGGTCTCCAACAATCTCGTTGTATTTGTCTCCAAATATTTGGGTGTTCAAAAGTTGCGGTTTAAGACAAAGTGCCGACCGTCCAGCATCCAGAGTGAGGAGGCAAAAGTAAGCGAGAGGCGACCTGGACCCATGAACATCCCCGATGGAGGAGCCCTGGAGTGCGCGTGCATCGGAGTCGTATCCCGACTCAACTGTTGGACCTATGGAGCAGGTGCGGTGCTGCTAGCTCCATCAGTGGATCGTCGGCCGGACCAGCAACAGTTGGACCGCGCCATCATCATCCACATGACCTGCAAGAATATCCAGTCTACGTTCCTCCTTCCCTGCTTCCAGCATACATGCAAATGCTGGGTAATGCATTGCACTGTGCACCTTAGTATGGTACTTCCACCAAGTTCTCTTCAACATGCATAGCATGTTCAGTGCAGATTATAATTCTTGAGGCTGAGAGTACCCTCCTCCTGATGTGAGAGTGGCAGAGACCAGCACAGTAAACACGTCCATGTGATCTTTGGGTTCTCCTCCTCAGTAATATTCTCATCTCCATTGAGATCCGTCTCGGCCTGGGGTAGAATAGGCCCAGAGTGACTCTGTTAGTCGTAAGAGGCAACAAAAGGAGACCCTGTCCCTTTCCCCCCCACTGTCCCACTGAATATTTCTCCTCCCACTTGGCCCCGCCCACCCTTGTTGGACTCCTATATGACGACCCACGCGACGTACAATGGATTTGATTCGGATGTGGCTTTATTCTTCATCATCTTTCTCATCTTCATTATCACCCGCTCATCGTCTCGATTAGCCATTTTTGCAAAAATATGAAACGTTAAGCCCCATTAATCAATCAATCAATCAATCAGATATTTCAGTGCCTGCCACGTTTGTACATGTTTACGAAAGTGGTACAAGTAATTGTTAGTCTGAGGCTGGTGCTAGTGCTGGTGATAGTGGAGGAAAGGCCTATTCTGTAGGTCTGGCGCCCGTCTGTGCCCGGGATATTTTTCAACCACTCATAGTCTCATTTAGCCAAGCAAACGAGTAACTCTGCAGGATACACGGAACAACAGATTGCTTGTAAGCTGACTGGTGTTAGGAGTACCGTGGAGAGTTTTGTGGAGAAACACCAAATCCCTTTTCTGCCTTCTTTTCTCTAAACTATCAATTCCAAGTTTATTAAGTATTTGATCATCTGTAAGCTCTTTAAAAACAGGTACTCGAGATTTGACAATGTAACATAAAAAAGAAATAACATTGTTCAAAGGGTTTAAATTAGTTTTGCGAGCAGATGACCAGATAGAGCAGTATTCAATTATTGGTAAAACACATGTAATAAAAAACAATGTGAGAGTGTGCACATCTCTCTAGCATGCTGGCCATTTTTATTTTATGTTTTGCTAATTACCGGCCTAGAGCTTGAAGACCAGGAACCACCCCTCTTGTGTTGATTTTGATGGGTGTTTGAAACCCACTTTATTTTCCCAAGTTTAAATCGTAATCATCCTGTCCAGGGACTGCTACCTTATCGTGGTGGGCAGGTTTGTGTGCTTTGTTGATCCCGAGAGCTATGCCGGCGGAAGCTTATGCTTCTGGTAGGGCCACCCTAGCCGGACTGGTCGAGGAGGAGAAGTCAGACGAAGTGCAATCCACACCCAATCCCTTTTCCTCCCATTTCCCTTTTCCTCACGCGCCCTCCTACTTGCCCCGTTCCTCCTAAGAGCCCCCAATTTCATCTTCATAATCACCCACTCATCGTCTTGATTAGCCAAGTTGAAAAAATATAAGACGTTAAGCCCAAATATCAATTAATCAAATCGTAATCATCCTCGAATTAGCGGTCCGCTCGTCTCCCACTTCAGCGCGTTTCTCGCCACTCCAGGATTTGTTATTATCAGCAGGATTTTCGCTAATGTGCAGTGTTGTTTTGGGAAGTGTGCAGGGAAGTTTTGTTACAGCATGGAAATATTCATGAATAATATGTCCAAAGTCCTTTCTTTAATACTCGATAATTTCTTGCAATTCTGTATTTTTCCTTGTATCCCTTGCATCTAATTCGACAACATTAGGTTTCATTTTGTTCCATTCTTCGCGGGATATGGCGATGGTGAATTTTTTTCCCGCCGTGGTATTATCTGCATCACTGGCAGTTTCGCTCGAAGTTCGACTATCGTCAGTGGTATGAGTTTTTTCACTGTTGGTGTTTCCATTTGAGTCACTGACTGTTTGTCTTGTTTCTGGTGTTAGTAGTTGCACTCCTAGACGTTGTTTAATGTTGTTGCGATACGAAGAGTGTAAAATGATTTTTTGTTTACTTTGTAGCCAATATTTCGACTTACTTGTTCCCATAATGGATCAGAAGGAGGAATAACTTTCGTTTCGCTGTAAATTTTATCTTTGAATTGTTTCAAAGCTTTCACCAGCTCATCTATAGGCAGAGTCACTGTTCTCGGCATTGGAATCACAGAGAACCTAGAAATAAAACATATATTTAAAACCATTACATAGAGATCTCCGCTTACCGGGTGAACGGAATATAAAAGGTTTGGTGAAGCCGCCCCTAAGTAGGCTATATATTTTACTATAATATGAATTTGTACATATTATGGTAACAATAAAGCCATATTGTGATAATATGCCCTGAAGTTAACACATTTCATAAATATTTTATGGTTTTAGCAAATATAATTAATCTGGAATCTACAAGAAAAATGTCTATGATTAGCACATAAAACTTCAAAAATACTCGACTCAAGAGTGACTTTTACGATGTCAATATTGTACTAACTGATTAAATATAAAATCCAGTGTATCCCGCGTAGATTGCCAAGTATCCAGAGTTTCCCCTTCTGGTAACTTATCTGGTTGGGCATTTACATGGCCAAATATGTCTTTCTTGCATGTTCTATGCCTAATCTTCCCGGCATCTGGCGAAACGGCATTTTTTTCTATTGCAGTTCGTGATCAGTGTCTCGATTTGTTTGGAGAGATTGTAACTTGTTATTTTATCGGTGCCATCCCTCCAAACATCTGAGAACGTATGTGGCCATGCCTCTGCAATCTTTTGGGCTATGGTTATATTGATGGTGGCTTTTTTGGGATGTTTTTCTACGTCAAGAATTTCGATGCATATCAACCTTACAAACTCGTGCCTAGTTGATGGGTCACAGACTTTTTTCTCATGTATCATTTGCTTCATTCTAGGGGAAAATTTAGCTTCCGGAATCTTAAAATATTCCAGTGCGTTTGCGTGTGCTGTTGGAGTTGTAGGTGTTGTGGCAACTGTTGGTGGCGCTTTTTGCGGCACCTAACGAACAAAGCAGACGCTTATGTAAAACAATTACGTGTAATGCCACTTAGTACATGAAGAAGAATGTTGCCATTACGCGCCTGCCCAGGTACTGCTACCTTATCGTGGTGGGCAGGTTTGTGCGCTTTGTTGATCCCGAGAGCTATGCCGGCGGAAGCGTATGCTTCTGGTAGGGCCACCCAAGCCGGACTGGTCGAGGAGGAGAAGTCAGACGAAATGCAGTCCACATCCTCCCCCATCCCTTCCCCCCCCCCTTTCCACCTAGCCCTCCTACTTGCCCCTTTCCTCCAAACAGACCCCTATTTTATCTTCATATATCACCCACCCATTGTCTCGATTAGCCTCGTTGCAGAAATATGAGACGTTAAGCCCAAATATCAAATCAAATTGCCTTTACGCAGCTATCTTTGCAACCATGATATTATATGGGCAATGATAAAAACATTTGTTCAGTGAAACGTCTGTAACAAAACATTA
Source organism: Isoperla grammatica (assembly GCA_945910005.1). Taxonomy (NCBI): domain Eukaryota; kingdom Metazoa; phylum Arthropoda; class Insecta; order Plecoptera; family Perlodidae; genus Isoperla; species Isoperla grammatica. The sequence continues at coordinate 12,568,177 of OX246749.1, forward strand.
ACATAATTCTTGTTTATACATAACTGTGTACCTTTATAGTAATGTATAAATTAAATGACAATGTTAAATAACTTGAAAGTGCCGTCAACGTGTATCTCAGTAGACCGTTCCAACAGTTGTAACATCCTATTGGAGGCAAACACCACCTTAGTGGCCCTGTAACACAGTTGTAACATCCTATTGGAGGCAAACACCACCGTAGTGCTTCTCCATGTTACCCTGTAACACAGTCCTGAAAAACGGTTCCCTAGCGGCTAGCCATCCATTTAACAAAACCGAAGTGGGCATTGTAAGTGTGAGCCAGTTCCTGACCCACACCCAAGAGGGTCGCAGGAATGGGCGGCAACACCGCGCTACGGCTTCTGGTCATCATACTCAGATGCCTGGCATAATTGAGTGGCACCTCCATGGCAGGGTATCTGAAAATATATTTTACATATTTTCATACCAACTTTTATAAGCACACATTGTGTTCAAGTGTTCAATATCTAAAACACTATGTAATGTAACGCGTGTCAAGTCCTTTTATTCATGCTTTCGCTTTCCAAACACCCTTCGTCCTTCATCCCACACAAAATAATGATGGCTGTGTCTGCTAATTATTGTCATCGTTGCAAGCGTTCAAGAAACGCATGTCGGAGCCTCGGACAGAATATACTCTCTCGGAGCCAATCTTGAAATTGATGTTGCATTCTTACATAGCATTATGACTGTCACATCTGGGAATGATGCAGCTATCCTTCTAGTTGAACAATCATTTCCAGATCCTCCGCCATGTCCCTCGCCGCATTTACAGCTATCCGATTCAGGATGCAATCTTCGATGTTGACCTTTCTCTCTGCCGCGGTCATGTTGGATATCATCACTTCTCCATTATGGTTTGTCTATTTTCGACGCACTTTTGCCTGTAACAACGCGAATTTATGGATGCACACGTTTCACTAATGTGTTGTAGGCATTGAGAATGGTTCCGATGTAGTATGGTATTATCAACATAGTTTGCAGTAAGAGATTCACTGGACGACTGCACTGAGGTTTATATACAACACAAACTAAATACTTAACGCCCTTCACTAATATATCGATAAACATATATTCCGGTTTGCGGCAGTATTTGTTAAGGCCCATTCACGATCAACTTATGCCTTTAACTTATACCGCTAACTTAAAGTCGTGAACTTGGGATTTGATCGCACTGTTCATAATGGCAACTTACAGCAACTTAGATGATTTTTTCAACCAATCACAACACTTTTCACGATGGCCATCTTGATGTAAAGTTGTATCATTTTGAAGCTTAGGTGGCTGTGGTTGATTGTCAACAACGCTGCGTGATCTAAAATCCTAACCTCACTTATGTCAGTTTAATATGGACAATGAAGAGGATATGCGAATAATAGCATTGCTTTGCTTAACGGGAGCAGCAATAGGCGTTCGTTACATTCGTCAAAGACAAAGACCTAGGCGTAGATGGGCAGTTAGGCCTATTAACCAAAGGAGGCAGCAACAAGGGGACCATGGAAATCTATTGCAGGAAATGAGGTTGGGTGACCAGGAGCAGTTCTTTTTGTATACAAGGATGACTCCTTCAAGATATGATCACCTACTGTCTTTAGTTGGACCATCGCTTAAAAAAAACAGCAATTGTGAGTCATTGTCGGCTGATTTTCGACTTGCTGTCACATTGAGGTAATAATATATTCTAGACCCTTGGGCCTAGGCTAGGGCCTAGGCTAAGCAATGAAAATACAGGCCTAGGCTTTTTTAATTTTCATTGCTTAGCCTAGGCCTAGGCTAAGCAATGAAAGTACACAATGTACAAATAAAACTTATCTAATAATGATTAGTTTCTTCAATTTAGGTTTCTTGCCACTGGCGATTCTCTCCAAAGTATCGCATGGAGTTTCAGAATAGGCAAGTCAACATGCTGTGTCATTATACATGAAACAGCGCTTGCCATTTGGGACAACCTAGCTCCAATATACTTACGGGAACCTACCCAAGAAAACTATTTAGATGTTGCTAGAGGGTTTTTAGATCGCTGGAACCTTCCTAATTGTGTAGGGGCAGTGGATGGTAAGCACGTAGTTATCCAGGCCCCCCCCCCCCCAACTCAGGTTCTCAATACTTCAATTATAAGAACCAGTTCAGCATAGTGCTTCTCGCAGTATGCGATTCAAATTACACTTTTACACACGTGGACATTGGGGCCTATGGTTCACAAAGCGACGGAGGCATTTTCAGACTGTCTGAATTTGGCCAACGATTGAACAATGGAAGTCTTCCATTACCTCCGCCGACACAATTACCATTATCTCAAGATGACCCATTTCCACACTACATGGTCGGTGATGAAGCATTTGCTTTAGAAGCCAACATGATGCGTCCTTACCCAGGAAAGAATCTTTCACGTGTCAAACGTGTTTATAACTATAGACTGTCTAGGGCCAGACGCACGATAGAGAATGCTTTCGGTATTCTTGTAGCACGGTGGAAAGTGTTTCATCGTGTGATCATTGCCAAGCCTGAAAACGTTGATGGAATCATCAAGGCAACTGTTTGTCTCCATAACTTTCTAAAAATATTAGATGAAAAATCAAACAATAAAAATTACTGCCCTACAGCATTCTCAGATCGAGAAGACTGTGGTCAGGTATCACTGGGCAATTGGAGAGAAGAACGTCCAAGTAGCAATTGCACTCTACAGTCTCTCAATACGTTGCAACGGCGGCGGTTGGGTTCACGAAATGCAGCCCTAAGCTCCACTGCTTTGAGAGACAAACTTACTGGGTACCTAGATTCACCCATAGGTGCAGTTCCATGGCAAATGCAATACGTAAACAGAGGGTTGAACAATGCATGAAAGAATGCAATGATTAATGTAGTAAATTTTTTAATTGCAGTCTTTTAGATCATAATCCTAATACTAATCATTATAATATTATATTTAAATTAGGTAGGCCTACCTACATCAGATACATGTTATTATATTCTTGCAATTTCAAGTGTAGGGGGCCTACTGCTAAACTAAATACATTATTACACTCCTTTACGTTGCCTTTTATTTCTTTTTGCCTTATTAATAAGACCCAAAATTTCATACTGGAGATCTTCCTTGATGTCCTGGGGTAATGGTGACATTTGTAGCGAAACTAGCTTCGCAAATGCATCATCTTCATCTGGCGGTGGCACTGGCCCACGGCTGGCAACTTTTTCCGCGATTTCAGTAAGGCGTTTCATTTCCGAGGTAACTCCATCGTCAGACCGACGGCTGTTTCGTGAACCACGTCCACAATTTTTTGATGTTGATTGTGTTTGTGATACGTCTAGCTGTTGAGGTGACGTAGACGATAAAGTTACAGATGGCGAAGGTGTACTGAAAGCTGGCAGAGAGCACGACGAATCATCTTCGACTATTATTGGTAACTCGACCATCTGGTTGTCAATCTCCACCCAACTAAAATTTAAGACAAAACTGTATCTATGGATTCACCCATACATTTGGAGGGAACTGTGCCCTAGCCTAGTCGTGGTCTAGTGGCTTGTACTGTCACAAGTAGAGTAAATAAATGATTTCACTAGCTGTAATAGGCCTAGGCCTAGAATGAAATATTACATTTAGCCTGCTTGTATTGTAATAATGGTCCTACATTCTCATCTAAGCTATCACCACTCAACATCTAGAATTGTAGGCCTAGGCCTAGATTTAAATAGTAGGGCGAACTGTAAGAAGTTTGTTTTTACTTACTATGTAGTCGGGGGGTTCTGAACTTCATCCGCTAGGCCTATCTGGCTAAAATTGCCAACAGTTTTTCTGGGTTTGATGTGCTCATCAAGAAATGAGCACACTTTAAACAGTGGCCACTTTGGGTCGTCCACCTTGCCTGCACCGCTCACGGTCAATTTTCCATAGTCCCGTTTCTCTTTATTATAGCGCTCTCTTAACTGGCGAATTCTTGTTTCACAAGCCAAAGCTACAAAATCAATAGGGTACCTGCTATTAGTAATTAAATCAGTTGTGCATAATATAGGTAGGCCTAGGCCTATATCATCAAATAATTTGATCATTAGATAATAACATATTTGGCAATTGGAATCATTAAAGTATTTTGAGGTTATGGCTAGGCCTACTCACCCATAGAGAAATAAAACAGGTACTCACCAGAACTTTTCATTGCTGACCCAATAGCAAGCCAAGCATTCTCTTTGTAAATGCGGTCTTTATGTTCAACCATGTGTTTGTTGTACAAAGCTGGCCTTCTCGCATACTCATTTAATAAAGCCTCGTCAAACGAATGCTGCTGATCCATAGCAAAATCTTGTAGGCCTTCAAACTAAATGTAAACAAGACGCGACGAAAGACGCGCGGATTTTAAGGTCTGTGATTGGTTCTTTTCTTAAGTTTAAGGTGTTAAGTTTGGAGTTTGCAAACTTTGTAATATTTCTGCGGAAATATTCTACGTAAAATGCGCCTAAGTTTTGTCATGAACAACAGCTAACAAATCCATAAGCCAAACATTGTAAGTTAGCCGCGTAAGTTGTAAGTTAAAGGCATAAGTTGATCGTGAATGGGCCTTTAGGCGAGTGGCACACAACTTTAGGTTTGAGGTTTGAGCGAATGTACGCTGCAACTCCACCACCCCCTTTTACCGGTTCTGTCAGTTCTCAGAAGAGAATAACCATCCATAAGAACGTTGTGAGATGAGTGCGAAGATTTTAGCCAAGACTCTGAGACAAGAATAACGTCGAAACTAAGGGTTCAAAATATAGCTATAAACTCGTCCATACGGTCAGCTGCCACAAGGCTTTGAGCGTTCACGTGGGCCACCTGCAAAGATCTAGGATGGAGGGAGAGAAAGCTATGCAATAGTTCTGATGTGTTTGGTGCATCGACAGTTTGAGGGGAAAGAGGGAAAGGGGGAGTGGCCAGTCAATTTGGCGGACTGTGCGCCAACGCTGCAACGCCAGTGGTATGTCCATGTACTAGTGGAGACATAAAAGCCAACTTATGAGCGACAAAATACAACTAGTAAAGAGAGAAGGGAATTTAAAACTATTAAATACTATCTAATTCTAAGCTATATTTTAAAGTGTGTTTAAAAAGTATTTGAAGGAGAATGAGTTTGGCAGTTGCTCAGAGTTAAGTTCAGTTCATAGGGTGCCGTAATTAAATAAAAATGTATATAGCTTATATCAGATTAAAGAGAGAGCAGATTATAGTTATGAAAAAATATCATAGTGTTGAATGTGGTGAAGACGCGTGGCTCTAAGCCTGGTTCCGTCCCGCTGACGGATGATAATGACGCCATCTTGCGTCCAGACGTTACGGAGGCTGTGTGCCTCAACAGCCGCACGCAGAACGTGTATGCGACAAGCCGTCAGGTCCTCACGGATCGTCGTCCCGGTCCCCTTAAGATTTCTCTTCTTTGTGAAGAGCTCGTTCCGGTCCCGGTACGACACGAAGCGTACTATGATCGGTCGAGGGTTGCTGCCGGACTTCGCCCCTACCCGATGGCTCCTCGCGATGTCGCGCAGCTTGACGTCGGCCCCGACCTGTCTAGCCACGCGCAGTACCAGCTCGTCGGTAGACTCGCCGTCAGCCTCTGGGACGCCGAAAATACGGAGATTGTCCCGGCACTGGTACTGCTGGAGCTCGTCCGTCGCCTCCACCTCGTCCAGCAACTCACTCCTCAGCTTGGCCGAGTCTGCCTTCAGCGCCTCGATCTCCTTATCCTTATTTCGGAGCTCTTCAATGAGTCTCGAGACCGTGTGCGTGTGCTGGTCTAGGTGTTGTTGCAGCTTGGCCTCGACCGACGTCGTGACGGCCGCCACAAGAGCCGCCAGCACCTCCGGATCTTGCAGCAAGCGCCGCACGGTCTCCTCCGAGCTGGGGTCTTGCGCTGCGCAAGGGTTGGTAGCGGCAGCGCTCTCCTTGGCGAGCTCACGGGCGGCTGGCTTGCTGTTGCTTGCCTTGCCTTTCACCATTTCCCAAGATTTTCAGCAAAATAGATATGTATTTAACTTAAAATAACTCACCAGCTGTATATTGGACGGAGCTCTTATTCGGTCCAGTGGTAAACACTCTTATAATGTAACGAACTGGCAAGTTGTCTAGGCACCCACTTCTAAATAAAACACCTGAATTGGTAAAAACCCTGAGCCAAACTACACGCGTGCTAGTCACTGGCAGCCATGAGAGCCAGAGAGAGAGAGGGTGAGAAAGAGAGAGAGAGAGAGAGAGAGAGAGAGAGAGAGAGAGAGGGGGAGAGAGAGAGAGAGGGAGAGAGAGAGACCCACTAAACTTCGGAGAATCGGGATTTCAGTTCTTCACCTGTAGAGGACAAACATAAATGGGAGCTGGAGAAGATTTAAAAGAAGAAGATTAGAAGAAGATTTAGAAGAAGATTTTCTATAGCAGTATATATATTTTTTATTTATTTCAACGGTAAACGTATGTTTGTCTATCATTTTATACAAATGAGACCAGCAGGTCTTGGATCTAAAGCATTTCTGCTCAAAACAAATACGCATAAAAATATCAAATTATTTCGACTTTTATAAATCTTAAAATTATTGTTTTATTGTTTGAAGTACAAAAAAGTAGTTTGACCAAGTAAAGCATAAACACATTCACTGAATAAAACTCCTACCCTGCAGCTCGCACACTGCCTTGCGCTCTCTGCAGCTGCAGCAGACTTTCATTGCGTCGAGCTCGCTCGAATTCTAGTTCCTCTTCGGCGTTGATACGCCAGGCCTGATTGGCCTTAGCCCGGTCTCGAGCCGCCTCAAGGGTGACCTTGGCTGTCTCGAGGGTGACCTTGGCCGCCTCGAGGGTGACGTTCGTGTGTTCCTCTGCCAGCTCCGCAGTCCTAGCCGCAGCCCCGGCCTCTCGAACACGGAGCTCGTACACCTCGTCCCGGGGACAAGAGGCGTTGTGAAGCCCCTTGTACTCCTGGCAGACACGACCCAGCATGCTTGCAGCCGGGCAGGTGGGGTCTTGGGTGGTGCTAGGGTCACGTGTTGTAGTAAGGGCCGCTCCAGGTGTAGCGCTGCTGACTGCAAGCGGCGTAGTCGCACTTACTGCTTCTGAAACCAAAGCAAATGTGTTATGTAGGATATTTTCAAGGAAATGTATAGCCTAATGTGGACAAATAATGCTGCAACTTCAAACTACTACTTATATTCTACAGACGTCCCTGCTTAAAATTCCCATTCGTTACGGTCAACGGTTACGGTTCAAATTACTATTGGATCCTATTGATTACGGTTACAACAGGTAACACGTAACAAACCAGAACCAATCGTTCACCGTAACGTCGCGTATTATGGCCCCTTTCAAGTAACGAATGAGGACCCGTAACGAGTGGGTATCAACCGTAACAAGCTGGAACGTGTGCCGTAATATATAGTAACCAGTGGGAATCAATGCTCACTCGTAACAAATAGTAACCAGTGGTAATCGATGCTCACCAGTAATGAATGGGAACCAACCGTAACCAATGGGAATCTGCCGTAACAAATAGTAACCAGTGGTAATCGATGCTCACCAGTAATGAATGGGAACCAACCGTAACCAATGGGAATCTGCCGTAACAAATAGTAACCAGTGGTAATCGATGCTCACCAGTAATGAATGGGAACCAACCGTAACCAATGGGAATCTGCCGTAACAAATAGTAACCAGTGGTAATCAATGCTCACCCGTAATGAATGGGAACCAACCGTAACCAATGGGAATCTGCCGTAACAAATAGTAACCAGTGGTAATCGATGCTCACCAGTAATGAATGGGAACCAACCGTAACCAATGGGAATCTGCCGTAACAAATAGTAACCAGTGGTAATCAATGCTCACCCGTAATGAATGGGAACCAACCGTAACCAATGGGAATCTGCCGTAACAAATAGTAACCAGTGGTTATCAATGCTCACCCGTAATGAATGGGAACCAACCGTAACCAATGGGAATCTGCCGTAACAAATAGTAACCAGTGGTAATCGATGCTCACCAGTAATGAATGGGAACCAACCGTAACCAATAGTAACCAGTGGTAATCGATGCTCACCCGTAACAAATGGGAATCAACAGTAACCAACGGCAATCTGCCGTAACAAATAGTTACCAGTGGGAATCAATGTCACCCGTAACGAATGGGAACCAACCGTAACAAGCTGGAACGTGTACCGTAACAAATGGGAAGCAACCGTAACCAATGGGAATCTGCCGTAACAAATAGTAACCCGTGGGAATCAATGTCACCCGTAACGAATGGGAACCAGCCGTAACGAATGGGAACCAACCGTAACAAATGGGAAGCAACCGTAACCAATGGGAGTGTGCCATAAGAAATAGTAACCAGTGGGAATCAATGCTCACCCGTAACGAATGGGAACTATCCGTAACCAATGGGAATGTCGCGTAACAAATAGTAACCACTTGTAATCAATGCCCAACCGTAACAAATGGGAACCATCCTTAACAAATAGAAACATGTACCGTAACAGATGGGAAGCAAGCGCAACCAATGGGAATCTGCCGTAACAAATAGTAACCAGTGGGAATCAATGTCACCGGTAACCGATGGGAATCTGCTGTAACAAATAATAACCACTGGTAATCAATGCTCAACTGTAACAAATGCTGGGAGTCCCTGTGAGATGGTCAAAAAAGAACAATACAATTCTCATTTAAACAATATGTTTTAATGTTATGTTTAATTGTGAATGCAAACAATTATATAATTAACTATCATGTTGCTATAATACTAGCTGTTACATTTACCACTAAACAGTAGATGAGTACCGCACACTACAAACCGCTTTTAATCATCTCTGAATTAATTAATTTACAAGTTTGTGATGATTATATTTGTCTTATAGGGAGTATGCAATAACGTCATTTCGGCATTGCACGGTGGCCATACTGAGGTACTCTGTAAACATTCGTTTACGTTCTATCCACACTTCATTGTTGCAATATTGCATATGTCCTTTGACTGACACATCAACTGTTTTCAAACAAAGGTTCCGTATTATGACTGAAAACAAAATAAGAACGCGTAAACTCTGTTTGAAGACTATCATTTGCATGCATTATCATTTACTTGAACTTTTACCTGCACACACATCAATCTATACGGCTTAAAACTGTGATTTTTCCTAGATAACCTATGTGTCTTCTATTGACAGAACAAAAATGTAAACAAGCAATGTGTACCTCATAATGGCCGCCACGTGACGTCGATTGAATACTACCTATACAAGCATTCGAAATCATTTTTACAATATTACCACCTATTAGCACCTACAAGGCTAGGCCTACCAGTAAACAATTTATATCAGAAGTATAATTAGCCTAATTAATCATGTCTTTATTAGGCCTGTACAAACAATACATGTTACAGATATCATAGGCACCACTTGGTCCTTTCCACTTATCTGTTCTTCATTCATATCTTCCTTCATATGTTGACGCCTTGACAGTTGTTTAAATCCCCCCCGAGGTGCTAGAGTTGCTGGGTCATGGACTCCCAATGGTTCGCTTTTCTCCAGCAGATGGTAAAATCTGTAAAATAAAAGCCATTTGCCTTGTAACTGAGGAATTACCCTTGGTAAAAGAAATTAAAGTTTAATAATGGTTTACTTTAGCAGTAGGCCTTTAAACTCTAAATCCAATGTTACGAATATCTTGTCATTTTCAAATTTGTTTTCAATGCCTTTATGTACCCCCCCCCCCCCCCCCCATGCAGACTCATGAAATATCTTGTAATTTGGCAAGACTTTGGATCCTAGATTAGAGGACTTCGGGCACTTCAACAGCAAAAAGTGGGAATCTTTATCTAATTAATTAATGACAAAACCTGACACAAAACTCATAGCAAGAAATGATGCAATTATGGGAGACCATATGACAGGTAGAGTGCGCTGTGAGCGATGACGTTCAGTTTGCCTATTATATCTAGCTCAGCTTCAGTTAAATGCTCCAAATCTTATAGGTTAGGGACAGACTACAAATTCAATACCACTTGTAACCATCGGTTCTATAGTTATTCTATAGGGCCAGGCCTATCTCGCATAGGACGAAACAGTTAACAGTTGTTAACTAATTTATATGTTATTATGTTTCATTTGAAGGTTATTTTGCATCAATTCAGGGCTCTATCTGATACAATTGGAAGTCACTCAATAATATATCTTACTAGTAACAACATTTACTCATTTGACCCAGTGAGTAAGATGAGACCACAGACGCCTGATTGGAACAAGATTCCTATTGGTCAGTTGTAACGTAGCGCAAGCAAAACACAAGAAAATAATTATCATCAAATGCACTGCGCCATGCACTCTTGTGTCAGTTGGAGATGAGGCCATATAGGTTAAATGTTGGTTCATATTTTTTACGCTGTGCTTGCGTTGCGTTATGTTTGCGCTAGGCCTATATGCCAGTTCTGTGTAAGCCTCTACAGAAATTCTTAGGCCTGCATTCGATAATAGCCTATGCCCTAGGCCTGGGGGGGGGATGAGAATGAGACACATAGACCTACAATGAAAACACCGAATGCAAGAATACTCCGAAAGTAAAACTGTTTAGGCATAGGCCTACCTTCTTCAAGTTGTCAGGAGAAGCTGATAGGCATGGACCTGAATCACTAAACAAATATAATCTACTGGATAGTAGGCAGCACGGTTTCCGCTCGAAATGATGCACTCCAACTGCCATCTTCTCCTTCCTCTCTTCCTTATATTCAGCACTTGACAGAGGGGATGCTGCCCTTGGATTATTCTACGACCTAAGTAAGGCCTTTGACACCATTGACCACCAATTACTCATCAATAAACTTAATGCCTTGGGCATCACTGGCCTGGCCCTAAACTGGATCTCATCTTTCTTCTTTCTCCAGTCTTGATAGGCCTATAGGGTAGCCTCGGTCTAGGTTACGTGCCCATAAACGGTAGGCCTAGGGATCATCTGAAAGCGTTCACAAAGATTAGGCCTAGGGCTAGTAATGATAGGCCTAGGCCCAAAAGCTAGGCCACATTTGCCTTTGTTTGTTATTGGCCTAGCCTAGGCCCTAGCTAGGCATAGGCCCTAGGCTAGTCAGGATATCAAGGCCTAGGGGCCCATACACAGTAGGCCTAGCTAGAGGTCTAGGTCTAGGCTAGGCCTACCTATAAATGACCAAGGCCCTAGGCTTAGGCCTATAGGGCCAAGTTTGAGATGAAGGTAGGGCCTAGGCCTTGGGCCTAGGCTACGCCTACAGTACCCTACTAGGCTAGGCCTAGGGCCTAGGCCCTAGGCCCGAAACTATAGGCCTAGGTCTATGGCTATATACGTACAAAGTATAGTATTATTATTATGTATATACTTACAGGAATGAGCCAGGACCTTTGCCAAGTAGTCTCGCATCGCTAGGCCTTCCCCTTTCCATCTAGGCTAGACTCATAACCTCACTTCTTGGTCTACCATTTTTTATGTTCTTCAAAAGACTTGGCATTTTGTTACTGTGTTCGATGTTATAACAGACACTTCTTTATGTTCTTAAAACTCCACAAAACGTCAGAGTGGTCCAAAGACATTATTTTAACGGTAAACACTCGTGTTCTAAACAAACACCTCACGTCGCTTGGCTTGGCTTCTTGGGTTCAAACCCGGCTTGCTGACTGACTGTTACCAACTTATGCATGCAAAAAGTGAAGACGTACTTTACATTATTATTTATTATGCTTTTCCCGTTCTTAGATATCAAATTACAGGTGTTTAAGTACAAATCTAATAAACTTACAATGATCTATACCACACCGAAAAAATACGAACATACACTTCAATAAAAACTTATGTTGGTGCACCTGCTTATTGAATTTAATACCGCGGCTTAATTTGATTATGATTGATATTATGTTTTTTATGATTATATTTGTAGATTGTGTTTTGTAAGAAACACTTGAAAAAAAAACACTTGGAAGAGAATGCCATGACCATAGAATTTAAGAAACACTTTCCAGTTTGTTACATTTGATTCTTATTGGTCGGTTATCCCATCGGTAACAGTTCCCATTGATTACCACTCGTTACGGTTTGTTACGATAACATTTGTTTACGTACAATTCCTATTGGTTACGGTTCCCATTGATTACCACTCGTTACGGTTTGTTACGATAACATTGGTTTACGTACAATTCCTATTGGTTACGGTTCCCATTGATTACCACTCGTTACGGTTTGTTACGATAACATTTGTTTACGTACAATTCCTATTGGTTACGGTTCCCATTGATTACCACTCGTTACGGTTTGTTACGATAACATTGGTTTACGTACAATTCCTATTGGTTACGGTTCCCATTGATTACCACTCGTTACGGTTTGTTACGATAACATTTATTTACGTACAATTCCTATTGGTTACGGTTCCCATTGATTACCACTCGTTACGGTTTGTTACGATAACATTTGTTTACGTACAATTCATATTGGTTACGGTTCCCATTGATTACCACTCGTTACGGTCTGTTACGATAACATATAAATCCTATCAGTTACGGTTCCCATTGATTACCACTCGTTACGGTTTGTTACGGTGACATTTGGCTACGTGTAAATACCATTGGTTACGGTTCCCATTGATTACCAGTCGTTACGGTTTGTTACGGTAACATTTGGCTACGTGTCGATCCCATTGGTTACAATTCCAGATGGTTACCACTCGTTACAGTTTGTTACAGTAACATCTAATTCCTATTGGTTACAATTCCAGTTGGTTACCACTCGTTACGGTTTGTTACGGTAACATTTGGCTACGTGTCAATCCCATTGGTTACAGTTCCAGTTGGTTACCACTCATTACGGTTTGTTACGGTGACATTTGGCTACGTGTAAATACCATTGGTTACGGTTCCCATTGATTACCACTCGTTACGGTTTGTTACTGTAACATATAATTCCTATTGGTTACGGTTCCCATTGATTACCACTCGTTACGGTTTGTTACAGTAACATTTGGCTACGTGTCGATCCCATTGGTTACAGTTCCAGTTGGTTACCACTCATTACGGTTTGTTACGGTGACATTTGGCTACGTTTAAATACCATTGGTTACGGTTCCCATTGATTACCACTCGTTACGGTTTGTTACGGTGACATTTGGCTACGTGTAAATACCATTGGTTACGGTTCCCATTGATTACCACTCGTTACGGTTTGTTACGGTGACATTTGGCTACGTGTAAATACCATTGGTTACGGTTCCCATTGATTACCACTCGTTACGGTTTGTTACGGTGACATTTGGCTACGTGTAAATACCATTGGTTACGGTTCCCATTGATTACCACTCGTTACGGTTTGTTACGGTGACATTTGGCTACGTGTAAATACCATTGGTTACGGTTCCCATTGATTACCACTCGTTACGGTTTGTTACTGTAACATATAATTCCTATTGGTTACGGTTCCCATTGATTACCACTCGTTACGGTTTGTTACGGTGACATTTGCTACGTGTAAATACCATTGGTTACAGTTCCAATTGATTACCGGTCGTTACTGTTTGTTACGGTAACAGTTGGTTACGAGTTACGATTGATAACTATTGATACTAGTTAGTTCCTGTTTGTTACGTTCTAAATTACGGCCCGTAACAAACCGTAACAAATGGGAATTTTAAGCAGGGGTAGAAAGAGAAAAATCACACAATTCTTCTAACACTTAACAGTTGAGTTAATAGACGTCTGGGTTTGGATTCACAAAGATGCCTAACTCTAAGTTGTCCTAAGTTAGGCAAATCCTAGATAGATAAATCAAGATAAATCATCCTTGGGTATTACTGCACATTCACAAATACAATATTATTAGTTAAATTGTTGTTATTTTACTATATTGTATCTTTAGGAGATTGCAGAGCGATATATGCGTGATTAATTTCACTAAGATTTGCCTAAACTAGGACGTCTTAGCACGAGGCACTTTTATGAATCTGGGCCCTGATGTTTATTTGACCAGATGTTTCAGTGCAATTTAGTCTAGATTGTCATCATCATCAGCATTAGACGAGGCAATTTTGGACTAAGTTCAAAAGATATACAACTCTTTTCTACACAATGTAAAGCAATCACATTGATAACGACAATTCCTGCAATGTTATCGTTTACTCATACCCTCTACAGTATTGGTCGATCGGACATCAAGGTCGATCGATCGACTCCAAATGTTGGCATCGAGCTTAGATTAGCCAGGAAACCTGGGAACCCCTTACAGAAAATAATGTGTGCGACGAACTTGACTTAGCATTCATCAATCAACAGAAATAACAAAATTACTACTTCAATGTCTTACATAATCGGTTTCATAAGGTACAAATTATACATGTTCACGACGCTCATTGGAAGGAAGTTGTGAAGTAAGCAGATATCTTTTGTTCGATGCTCTACCCCGTAGTAACGTACCCAAGACCCAAGAATAAAAAACATGACTGATTATAAATAATATAATATGAAATGTGTGAATATGATGTCATTTTCGGGTTGCAACAGGGGTAGGCAGTGGTCACATATTGATGGAGGGAAGCAGCTACACACTGAGAAAATATCAGTTCTACACAACATGTATACAAACACAACTTACCAGTGAATGAGATCGTCTCCATCGCCTCCAACGGCCGGGCCAAGGCCACATGAGATACAACACACTTTAGGACCTTGCCGTTGTCCTTAGTCTGCAGGGTGAGTATAAGTCTCTGCATGACAGACCCCTTCATCCAGGGCCACCTCCACGCGTCCTGAGGGTTGCCTAGAGTGTCAACCAGTGTATCCTGGCGTATGATGTCATCTCCCAGGATCCAGGATATGTTGGCGATAGGACGAGCCCCCTTCACCTCACAGGTGGCCGTGACGCTGGCCTCCGTGTACACAACACTCAAGGTTGGTGCGCTGGGGGGGCCTGAAGCATGACATAGCAACACTGAGACATACAATCATCTAGCCTCGTGCAGCTCACAGGTGGCCGTGTAGACAACACTCAGGGTTGGTGCACTGGGGGGATTTGAAGCATGACATAGCAACACTGAGACATACAATTATCTAGCCTCGTGCAGCACACAGGTGGCCGTGTAGACAACACTCAGGGTTGGTGCGCTAGGGGGACCTGAAGCATGACAGCAACACTGAGACATACAATCATCTAGCCTCGTGCAGCTCACAGGTGGCCGTGTAGACAACACTCAGGGGGTTGGTGCGCTGGGGGGACCTGAAGCATGACATAGCAACACTGAAACATACAATCATCTAGCCTCGTGCAGCTCACAGGTGGCCGTGTAGACAACACTCGGGGGGTTGGTGCGCTGGGGGGACCTGAAGCATGACATAGCAACACTGAAACATACAATCATCTAGCCTCGTGCAGCTCACAAGTGGCCGTGTAGACAACACTCAGGGGGTTGGTGCGCTGGGGGGACCTGAAGCATGACATAGCAACACTGAAACATACAATCATCTAGCCTCGTGCAGCTCACAGGTGGGCGTGTAGACAACACTCAGGGGGTTGGTGCGCTAGGGGGACCTGAAGCATGACATAGCAACACTAAAACATACAATCATCTAGCCTCGTGCAGCTCACAGGTGGCCGTGTAGACAACACTCAGGGGGTTGGTGCGCTGGGGGGGCCTGAAGCATGACATAGCAACACTGAGACATACAATCATCTAGCCTCGTGCAGCTCACAGGTGGCCGTGTAGACAACACTCAGGGGGTTGGTGCGCTGGGGGGACCTGAAGCATGACATAGCAACACTGAAACATACAATCATCTAGCCTCGTGCAGCTCACAGGTGGGCGTGTAGACAACACTCAGGGTTGGTGCGCTGGGGGGACCTGAAGCATGACATAGCAACACTGAAACATACAATCATCTAGCCTCGTGCAGCTCACAGGTGGCCGTGTAGACAACACTCAGGGGGTTGGTGCGCTGGGGGGACCTGAAGCATGACATAGCAACACTGAAACATACAATCATCTAGCCTCGTGCAGCTCACAGGTGGGCGTGTAGACAACACTCAGGGTTGGTCTACAACTAGTCACAATGTGTGTAAGGCCCAAATACAACAAAAGGGATCATATCTCAGTCAGTTATACAGATAGGAGGTCGGTTATGGTTTCGGTTGATTGAGACGTAAAACTACCATTGTAAAAACAACTCACAGTGGGGGTCTAGCTACAACTAGTCACAATGTGTGTTAGGCCCTAATACAACAAAAGCGCCCATATCGCAGTCAGTTTTACATATAGGAGGTCAGATATGGTTTCAGTCGATTAAGACGTATAATTACCGTTCTAAAAACACCTCACAGTGAGGGTCTAGCTACAATTAGTCACAATGTGTGTTAAGCCCTAATACAACAAAAGGGCCACTAGATCAGTCAGTTTTACTTATAGGAGGTCGGATATGGTTTCAGTCGATTAAGACGTATAATTACCGTTCTAAAAACCCCTCACAGTGGGGGTCTAGCTACAATTAGTCACAATGTGTGTTAGGCGTTAATACAACATAAGGGCCCATATCTCAGTCAGTTTATCAGATAGAAGGTCGGATATGGATTCAATCGATTAGCGCGTATGATAACCGTTCTTAACACACCTTACAGTGGGGTTCTAGCTACAACTAGTCACAATGTGTGTTAGGCCCAAATACAACAAAAGAGCCTATATCTTAGTCAGTTATACAGATAGGTGGTCGGTAATGGTTTCGGTCGATAAAAACGTATAACTACCATTTTAAGAACACTTCACAGTGGGGGTCTAGCTAGAACTAGTCACAATGTGTGCTAGGCCCTAATACAACAAAAGATCCCATATTTCAGTTAGTTTTAAAGATAGGAGGTTGGGTATGGTTTCAGTCGATTTAGACGTATAATTACCGTTCTAAAAACACCTCACAGTGGGGGTCTAGCTACAATAAGTCACAAAGTGTGTTAGGCCCTAATACAACAAAGGACCCCATAACATAACGCTCACGTGCATTGAAGATTGATAGGTTCTGTCATCGGAGTTATTATTTGGGTAAATTATATTCAAAATGTCACAAAACTGTATTCAAGTTTTGTTTTATAAATTTGAAAATTTAAGGTGTTATTAATAGAACCATCACAATAAAGGAAAGTAATTTCTAGAACAGATTGTTGTAGCTGCCGTGAGTCTTGACCATTCATTGACTGAACCGTGACAAAGTGGTAGTCTTGTTAGTAAACCTACTTGCTACAATGAGAGTCATGAATCTGTATTCAATCTTGCTCCCGGGCACTCTGATCAAACCCCCGACCGGCCCGTTGTCCTCCTCGCTGACGTTGCTCACAGCCAGACCGCACTCGCCGCTCTGCAGTCCAGCCCCCAGGTAGCGATACCGGCCGGCGCTGTCGGCAGACTCGGATCCCTGGTCGAACCAAAGATGCTTGCCTGGCAGGTAGAAGCGGCAGTAGCCCAACAATTCCTGCGCCTTCAACGCGAACCTCGCCTCCCCGCCCTGGAGAACGACGGCCTCCCTCGGTGTTCGGGTGTGAGAGATGGGGTCCCAGTCTGTAATCAGGGAGCAGATATACAACACTCCTATAGTGATGTTTGTGTTATAGTCCATACCAGCTCAGTTACAATAAATTACTTGCTGATTGTCGGTTTATTTTATTTTACTTTTGGTATTTTAATTTTTATGTTATTATTTTTGAAAGTTTGCTTTGTGGGCAACGACGAACTCTACAACTAGTTCATACGTTGTAGAGATGGTTTTCCGTAGGACACATTTATAATGTTATTATTGTCAATCCTTGCTATGTCGGTTACCAGACCCCGGTTCCACCTAGACTTGT
>OX246749.1:12591024-12598524 GCA_945910005.1 Isoperla grammatica
ACATATGTGGTATGAAAAGTGACATTAAACAAATCGCTCTTGCAAATTTCCTCCGTAGACTACGATCTGACGTATTTTTTATTCAAGAAACAAACCTTTCTCTTTCCCCTACTTACGAATTTTTAAACAAAACCTACAACTTTGCCATAAGCTCGGACGTCCAGAACAGTAGTGGCACTTTGATAGCGTCAAAAACGCCGTTCGACTCTACAAACATTCTTGTTCCCGGCTATGCGCAATGTGCTCAGGTTCAATTGGACGGACGACATTGCCACCTGGTTAATGTTTATCTACCCCATGACAACAACATCGCTGTACCGGTGCTGCTTTCACTCAACAGGTATCTCTCCAGTGTTCATCATAGCCATGTGGTTATATTGGGGGGAGATTGGAACCTTACCATTGACCCACTTGATCGTTCCGGCTGTGTGGAAAATCGTCGAAGTTTAGCGCAGCGCCTGGCTACCATCCTGTCCAAAGAGAATTTACAAGACGTGTGGCGGGCTTCGAACCCTCGAGAGCTTGCATACACGTATGTAGGCACTCACGTCCGACGCCCAAGAGCTAGTCTGGACAGGTTTTACATCCAGGCTTCCAACATTGGATTCGCGGTGCTGCCTAAAATAATACCGTCATTTTCGGACCACTGTTGTGTAGTGTTTTCTCTTCAACTCCCTCTCACCGTCTCTCATAAATCTCCCTATTGGAAGTTCAACAATATGCTCTTAAAGGACACCTACTACACCTCAATAGTGTCCGCACTGATTACAAACTTCTCTGACAAGTGTAACGAAACCGATCCCTTCGTGTGTTGGGAAGGGCTAAAAAACGAAATAAGATTAGCCACCCAACGATACACAGCCCACCGTTTTCACGAGAAAACAAGCACGCTCAAAGATCTTGAGCGTAGTCTTTACAATCTTAAATCTAAATCAAACTTGTCCGAGCCAGAATGTATTGAGCTCAATGCTTGTGCCGCTCAAGTACGAAGAATCCACTACTCAGAAGCCCACGCCACTGCCGCTGTTGAGTCTGCCAACATGCTCCAATACGGTAATACTGCTACACCCTTTTTCTATCAGTACGGAATGGTGCACCACTCACCAACTCAACTTTCTTGTCTGGAAATTGGGGGTACCGTCTCGAAAGACGCTGCTGCTATTCGTACACATGTGCGAAATCATTTCCAGCCTAACCCTGGAAACAACAATTTGAACGTCCCTCATCTTTTTGCCGACCTCCCGAAAATCTCCGACGCTGCTAGGAACAAGCTTGACGCCATGCCTACAGTTGCAGAGTTGCGGGTGGCTCTCGAACAATTAACAAAAGGAAAATCGTGTGGGTCAGACGGTTTGACCGTAGAATTTTACTTACATTTCTGGAACGTTATTCGCAAACTGTATTACAAGATGTTCGAAACTGCAGTCGAACGTTCGACTCTACCACGATCTATGCAAATGTCAGTGCTTGTGCTTATTCCCAAGAAAGGTGATCGTGTGCAGATACAAAATTGGAGACCGATCTCACTTTTAAACACCGACTATAAAATAATTTCTAAAGCTTGAACTAACAAACTCAACTTAGTAATGGGTGACATTTTTCACTCTGACCAGACGTTCTGCGTGCAAGGCAGGTCACTGTTTTCCAACCTCCACCTTACTCGTGATACACTGGACCACTGTAACAGAAACAATCTGCCACTAGCTATACTATCACTTGATCAAACGAGTGCGTTCGATAGAGTCGAACATGACTACTTATTCAAAATCATGTCATCGTTTGGCTTCGGTTGTCGGTTTATGTCCTACATACGAATGCTGTACGCGAACGCAAGATGCTCTATACGAGTAAACTCTTCTCTTACTCCACCTATCCCTCTTCGTCGTGGAATACGACAAGGAGATCCTATATCCGGATGTTTGTACTCATTATCTATTGAACCATTCCTAGTTCTTTGCCGTAAAACTCTTGCACCTTACGGGCTTAAAATACCTGGGTCGAGGATACCCATTGTCACCTCAGCTTATGCCGACGATGCATATTTTTTTCTGACTGATAATGGAGGTTTCGCTGAACTACACACGGCGTTCGTAACGTACGCGTGCGCTTCTGGTGCAAAGCTCAACTCGGCTAAATCTAACGGTCTCTTTTCGGGGTCCTGGCAGGGACGAACTGACAACCCTCTAGGTTTCCAGTGGAATAGTGATGGGCTCAAAGTTCTCGGTGTTTACTTCGGAAATTCTACACAATGGGAAACCAAAAACTGGACGACGCTGACAGAAACAATAAATCGCGGAATAGACCGATACTCTAAATGGAATCACACGACAATACGAGGAAGGAGAATTATCGCCAACCAACTATTAGGATTCAAACTTGTTCACGCGCTATCTGTTCTCCAACCCCCCAAAACGTTTATTGATACAATTCATACTAAATTAATTAAGTTCGTGTGGGGGGGCAGACACTGGCTCAACCGCGCTCACGTCTTTGCTGAGCCTGGCGTAGGAGGTATCGGGCTCACGAACATCCAGTGCAAAGTCATGACTTTTCGACTACGTTTTCTAGCCAGTATTCTTTCACCCGACGCCGAAAGATCTCATCCATATGTGCTTCACGAACTGAATCTCCATAGGTACGCTGACGATTTCCACTCACTTGTACTCGAGCCAATACGGAGTGACTGGTTTCACAGGTTACAACCATTCTACAGGTCAGTACTGGAAGCATGGGATACGGTCTGCCCTGCCACAACGACCACATTAAACGCCGCTCTACGTGTGTTGGACGTAGACAATAGACGCAGACGCTACCAAACGTGCAGACAACGTGAACTACCTCTATCGACTCTATCTGGACGATCTGAACTGGCACAAGAGGACGTGCATTGGAACCATGTCTACCTTTTCCCGACGACCAGCTTCGACGCCGACCTCTGCTGGCGACTGCTGCATGACGCAGTGGCATCGCCTGCCCGACTACACCGATGGGGGATCCGTGACTCTCCACAGTGCTTGTGGTGCACTTCTCCCGGCACCACTCTCCACGTTCTGTTTGAATGTTCTAAAGTAACTCCTTTATGGACCTTTGTTCGAGACATAATTACACGCCTTATTGGCTCCAGACATCTTTCGACGCTCGACCTTCTGCGAGGACTGGACTTTGAGCCTGCCGCCCCCGTGCAGTGGCAGTTGGCAAACTTCTTACTGAATCTCGGAAAATCTTCTGCATTTCGGTTTCTACAGAAGAACTTTGAAGAACCAGGCGGTGATCCGTTGTGTATTATTAAAAATCGACTTTCCATCAGATTAAATCTGGAATATTTAAAGGCTGTACGTACAGACACTGTACACATTTATAACCGCACTTGGAGGTTCGGAGGAATTTTGTAAAATATTGTCATGTAGATGTGATTATCATCATTTTGTACTTTTATCTATACCTGATGTAAATTTCTCTGTTTAAGTTTCCAACACTGATGTAATATATTTTGACAGTTCGAATAAATCAAATCAAATCAAATCTATCTATCTATCTATCTATCTATCTATCTATCTATCTATCTCGAAGTGGACGGACGTGTTTCACATCGGCTCCTGCGAATTGTTAATAATTTGCGAGTAAAAGTCGTGCGATAATTCCTAAACTTGTCTATACGATAGAACTAGTGAAGATATATCTCCGTGTGTATCGTAAGTGGTTAAAAACAACTGTTTTTCGAAGTTATCAATCTTTTTGTGTGTTTTATGGTGATATGTGCATCTTGCGTGTGCTCGCCATTGACTGACTTCACTCGAGGGGATGAAATATCACGCTCTGAACACATAGGCCCATCCTATTCGACCACACTCAGGCAAGCTACTAATATACATTATCGTCTTTCGTAAATGAAATGACTGAATAAGTATTATTTCAGTAAAATAATTACATAAATACATTTTGGATTCAGTTCTGATGCTATTGAAAACAAAAACCTACAACCACAGCCTTCTCGACGGGTCCTACAACAATCGATCTAAGTTCTTTGCTTTCAAAGAGCAACCATTCTCTCACAACCATTCCTCTAAGTTCTTTGTTTCCAAAGCACTTCAGGAATTCTTTTAATGATCCAGTAAGCGGTGACCAACTAAGAATTGAATCATGTCAGTTTCACCGAAATTGGCAGTTATTATTGATAATCTTCCCGATACTTCCATCGATGACTACCTACAAGGCGCTCTCGAACTTGTTTCCGGTGACCAAATCACGCACGCGTCACGTGTGTCTGGCGGACGTGTTTGTATATTTCTGAAAACTGAAGCAGCTATTGACCCGCTTATTCAGGACAATTTCATTACTGTCAAGGGCAACTACGTTCCTATTCGAAAATATTTTTCGTCTGCTACCAAAATCGTCCTTTATAATGTTTTCCCCTTCATAACCAATGATATGCTGACTGAAAAACTTTCACAGTACGGTAATATTACCGGCCAAATACGCGACCTGTCAACAGGATCAAAGCTCACTGGTTGTTCTCATATCAAATCGTTCCGAAAACTGGCGTATGTTGTCTTTAGAGATATATCCGAAGTGCCCGATGCTCTACACTTCGAGAAGGACAACGTCAAGGTAATTGTTTTCATTACTATGGAGGACGTGACGTGTCTTACGTGTAACGAGAAGGGACACGTCTCCAGGAACTGCAAGCAATCGACTCCTAAACAACCCAACCTTCAAATGCAGAACCCTCGTGTCGTTCCGTCGACATCCAACTTACCGTCTACTTTAAACTATCCCCCCTTGCCACCTGGAAAGCCCACTTTCGCTCAAACTGTGAGTGGCGCACCGCGTGAGTCACTATCTCTCCGACCCTGCGTCCCTATTCTTCCTGCCGCGCCGGCCGGTAGTGACGGTGGTAAGACGGACCAACTGAATACCTCTTCTTCAATTCTAGAGGTCAAGGCCAAATCGTCACTGCAACGACTAGCTCAATACCACACAACAACCCTTCCACCACCTCCTCCTCCTTCCGTTAAGGAGGTCGAAGAACCGTCTATCTCCTCTCCTATTATCGTAAACAAACCATTGAATAAATGTACGCCTCTTCCCCTCCCGGAGGTTGAAGAACAGGAACCCACTATATCTTCACCTGTTTTTGTGAACCAACCTTTAAACAAACGTTCACCTCCTCCCATACCGGAGGTTAAGGAACTGTCTCTATCTTCTCCTACTGTCGCCCATCAACCGTCTTTCTCCTCGCCTATTGTTCTACATCAACCTTCAAACAAACGATCGCGACTTGACGATGACGCTCAGTCCGACTGCGAGTCGTTAGCATCAAACGACTCTTTTCTATCGGAAGAGTTTATGCAGTCAACTGATTCGAGAACCAAAGAAGGTTCTATAACATCGGAGAACATTAAGGCTTTTCTTAAAAATGCGAGGCATTTTAAGAAAATTTTACCAATTGTTAAATCCTACTCTGACAATGTAGAATCGTTCTACGTGGAACTGGAAAAGACTGCTCAAAACACACATGACGTAAATTTAAAAAAACGGAATGCGCGGATATTGAAATCCATGGCCGCTGAATCAGGGTTTATACCCCAAACAAATTCTTAATCTCCTTTCACAACGGTCAATTTTATGTCCTTAAACATACGTGGTATGAAAAGTGACATGAAACAAATCGCTCTTACAAATTTCCTCCGTAGACTACGATCTGACGTATTTTTTATTCAAGAAACAAACCTTTCTTCTTCCCCTACTTACGAATTTTTAAACAAAACCTACAACTTTGCAATAAACTCGGACGTCCAGAACAGCAGTGGCACTTTGATAGCGTCAAAAACGCCGTTCGACTCTACAACCATTCTTGTTCCCGGCTATGCGCAATGTGCTCAGGTTCAATTGGACGGACGACAATGCCACCTGGTTAATGTTTATCTACCCCATGACAACAACATCGCTGTACCGGTGCTGCTTTCACTCGACAGGTATCTCTCCAGTGTTCATCATAGCCATGTGGTTATATTGGGGGGAGATTGGAACCTTACCATTGACCCACTTGATCGTTCCGGCTGTGTGGAAAATCGTCGAAGTCTAGCGCAGCGCCTGGCTACCATCCTGTCCAAAGAGAATTTACAAGACGTGTGGCGGACTTCGAACCCTCGAGAGCTTGCATACACGTATGTAGGCACTCACGTCCGACGCCCAAGAGCTCGTCTGGACAGGTTTTACATCCAGGCTTCCAACATTGGATTCGCGGTGCTGCCTAAAATAATACCGTCATTTTCGGACCACTGTTGTGTAGTATTTTCTCTTAAACTCCCTCTCACCGTCTCTCATAAATCTCCCTTTTGGAAGTTCAACAATATGCTCTTACAGGACACCTACTACACCTCAGTAGTATGCGCGCTGATTACAACCTTCTCTGACAAGTGTAATGAAACCGATCCCTTCGTGTGTTGGGAAGGGCTAAAAAACGAAATAAGATTAGCCACCCAACGATACACAGCCCACCGTTTTCACGAGAAAACAAGCACGCTTAAAGATCTTGAGCGTAATCTTCACAATCTTAAATCTAAATCAAACTTGTCCGAGCAAGAATGTATTGAGCTCAATGCTTCTGCCGCTCAAGTACGAAGAATCCACTACTCGGAAGCCCACGCCACTGCCGCTGTAGAGTCTGCCAACATGCTCCAATACGGTAATACTGCTACACCCTTTTTCTATCAGTACGGAATGGTGCACCACTCACCTACTCAACTTTCTTGTCTTGAAATTGGGGGTACCGTTTCGAAAGACGCTGCTGCTATTCGTACACATGTGCGAAGTCATTTCCAGCAGCTATATTCTAACCCTGGAAACAACAATTTGAACGTCCCTCATCTTTTTGCCGACCTCCCGAAAATCTCCGACGCTGCTAGGAACAAGCTTGACGCCATGCCTACAGTTGCAGAGTTGCGGGTGGCTCTCGAACAATTAACAAAAGGAAAATCGTGTGGGTCGGACGGTTTGACCGTAGAATTTTACTTACATTTCTGGAACGTTATTCGCAAACTGTATTACAAGATGTTCGAAACTGCAGTCGAACGTTCGACTCTACCACGATCTATGCAAATGTCAGTGCTTGTGCTTATTCCCAAGAAAGGTGATCGTGTGCAGATACAAAATTGGAGACCGATCTCACTTTTAAACACCGACTATAAAATAATTTCTAAAGCTTTAACTAACAAACTCAACTTAGTAATGGGTGACGTAGTACACTCTGACCAGACGTTCTGCGTGCAAGGCAGGTCACTGTTTTCCAACCTCCACCTTACTCGTGATACACTGGAACACTGTAACAGAAACAATCTGCCACTAGCTATACTATCACTTGATCAAACGAGTGCGTTCGATAGAGTCGAACATGACTACTTATTCAAAATCATGTCATCGTTTGGCTTCGGTTGTCGGTTTATGTCCTACATACGAATGCTGTACGCGAACGCAATATGCTCTATACGAGTAAACTCT
>OX246749.1:12603524-12613524 GCA_945910005.1 Isoperla grammatica
AAACTTTCAGCTCAATTCGACGTTCGAAAGTGATTGTTTTATCGATCCCCATATAAAACATCAATTAATTAATTATGATGGCTTAATTGATAATTTAGTAAATATGACAATTGATTCATGTATTGTCATTAAGAATACGTCTGTGTGAAAACTTTCAACTCGATTCGACGTTGGGAAGTGGGTGAAACATCGATTCCCATATAAAACATTAATTAATTATGATGAATTAATTGACTATTTTTAGTAAATATGACAATTGATACGTGAATTGTCATTAAGAATACGTCTGTGTAAAAACTTTCAGCTCAATTCGACGTTCGAAAGTGGGTTAAACATCGATTCCCATATAAAACATCAACTTATTAATTATAATGAATTAATTGATTGATATGACAATTGATTCGTGTTTTGTCATTAAGAACACGTCTGTGTGAAAACTTTAAACTCGATTTGACGTTGGGAAAAGGGTTAAACATCGATTTCCATATAAAACATTTATTAATTAATTTTGATGAATTTATTGACAATTTAGTAAATATGACAGTTGATTCATGTATTATTATTAGAAATACGTCTGTGTAAACAATTTCGGCTAGATAGGACTTTTAAAAGTAGGTGGAATATCGTTTCAAAGATTCATCGATTTCCATGTAAAACATTAATTAATTAATTATGATTAATTAATTGACAATTTAGTAAATGTGACAGTTGATTCATGTATTGCCATCAGGAATACGTCTGTGTAAAAAATTTCAGTTTCATCGGACATCTAGAAGTAGGTGGAATATCGATTCAAAGATTCCGTCCAGACAAACAAGGCAAGTTAATATAAGCGTTGTAAAAAAAGAACGAAGTGCCATAAAGGTATGATGGAGACGCTCGCTTCGTCCGCTTTATTATTGTAAATTTATAAAAAGTAAATTCAAAGTCGTCCCTACCTCTGGGGGCGCCCGTTGTTGCCAGGTATCAGTTTCATGCATGTTATTTCCCACATAGAACACACGTACGTAGCAACAACGGGCGCCCCTAGGGGTAGGGGATGACTATGAATATGGACCGTCCATATTCTGGTATCGCGAGTGTATTGTGGTTGAAAGATCTGGGAATTACAAAACAATGCTATTTTTAGTTAGGTTGCGGTATATAAAACAATTCAGTGACAATCATACAAAAACTTGTGTAGTAGTTTTTTGCATAGTTTTGAAAGAACTTTACATCTAAAGACGTCATTGGGTTCTCCCGATGTTCAACATTTATTTGTTGATGATTTTTCAAAGTCAGGGGACTCCTATGTGCGCATAGGATTATGACCCAATAATAATTGACAATTGCGTACATATTATTTAATTTACTTTATTGTAATTAAGCCAAGTGTAGGCTAAAATGCCCTTTTTAGCTTGATGAGTGATGAATGATAATGAGGAAGGGAGGAGGGGAAACCTAGTACCGCACGTAGCCTACTTCTGTCAAAAAGTAACAAGGGGACCATCGGCTTTACGTCCCATCCGAAAGGACGGTGTAACTTTGACTAGTCATATAGGTTCTTCCACTAACCTGGACTTCTGAACAGTTGACGAGAAGAACGAAGCTGTTAAACACACTTTCGAACTCTCAAATCTGCCCTAACCAACGGTAACTATAGTGTTTCAGAGGAGAGTGGTCACCCATCCACCTCATGATCTAGCCCGAGGCTGCTTAACTTCGGTGTTCACATGGGAACCGGCTAAGCGACCGCGGTTCAACCTTTGGCTGTGTTTGTAATGCATATGTGAATATTTCACATATTCACGAACAGTTACAAAAAGTATATTTCATATAAGTGTCAATTGCTACACACATACAGATAATACTATGATTGTTTTACTTACGGACAATCAGCAAGCAGGCGAAGCCTCACAGGGTCAGAAGAACGTTGCTGGACATAACAAGACTGGTAGGATACTCCTTCGATGATATCGCAGTGCAGACTGAGTTAGTTGTGGCTGTTGGACCCAGCCCAGCGTGTATATATAGCCAGGCGTTGCCGAGGCCTGTACAGGTCTGTAACACAATCTGGCTTTCGCAATTCCTTGAAGATAAAAATACAATTTTACCATCCCAGGTCCTAGGTATTATTTAAAACACTAGAACAACGCTCTGTTTGGCGCGTTGACAAGCGAGCGCGTATAAATCTACGAACTTTATGGCTGACCCTCAAGCAGCGGTCAGCTCACGTGTTCTACCCCAACGCTGACGCTACAGCGATGGGCAGCTCACGTATTCTATCCAAACGCTGACGCTACAGCGGCGGTCAGCTCACGTGTTCTACCCCAACGCTGACGCTACAGCGGCGGTCAGCTTACGTGTTCTTTCCCAACGCTGACGCTACAGTAGCGATCAGCTCACGAATTTTATCCCAACGCTGACGCTACAGTAGCGATAAGCTCACGTGTTCTACCCCCACGCTACCGCAACAACAGCTATCAGCTCACGTGTTCTTTCCCAACGCTGACGCTAAACCGGCAGTCAGCTTACGTGTTCTATCCCAACGCTGACGCTACAGCAGCGATCAGCTCACGTGTTCTACTCCAACGCTGACGCTACAGCAGCGATCAGCTCACGTGTTCCTTCCCAACGCTGACGCTTCAGCGGCGGTCAGCTCACGTGTTCTACCCCCACGCTACCGCAACAACAGCTATCAGCTCACGTGTTCTTTCCCAACGCTGACGCTAAACCGGCAGTCAGCTTACGTGTTCTATCCCAACGCTGACGCTACAGTAGCGATCAGCTCACGTGTTCTACCCCAACGCTGACGCTACAGCGGCGGTCAGCTCGCGTGTTCTACTCCAACGCTGACGCTACAGCGGCGGTCAGCTCACGTGTTTTACCCTAACGCTGACGCTACAGCGGCGGTCAGCTCACGTGTTGTACTTCAACGCTGACGCTACAGTGGCGGTCAGCTCACGTGTTGTACTTCAACGCTGACGCTACAGCGGCGGTCAGCTCGCGTGTTCTACCCCAACGCTGACACTACAGCGGCGGTCAGCTCACGTGTTGTACTTCAACGCTGACGCTACAGCGGCGGTCAGCTCACGTGTTTTACCCTAACGCTGACGCTACAGCGGCGGTCAGCTCACGTGTTCTACCCCAACGCTGACACTACAGCGGCGGTCAGCTCACGTGTTGTACTTCAACGCTGACGCTACAGCGGCGGTCAGCTCGCGTGTTCTACCCCAACGCTGACACTACAGCGGCGGTCAGCTCACGTGTTGTACTTCAACGCTGACGCTACAGCGGCGGTCAGCTCGCGTGTTCTACCCCAACGCTGACACTACAGCGGCGGTCAGCTCACGTGTTGTACTTCAACGCTGACGCTACAGCGGTGGTCAGCTCACGTGTTCTACCCCAACGCTGACACTACAGCGACGGTCAGCTCGCGTGTTGTACTTCAACGCTGACGCTACAGTGGCGGTCAGCTCGCGTGTTCTACCCCAACGCTGACGCTACAGCGGCGGTCAGCTCGCGTGTTGTACTTCAACGCTGACGCTACAGCGGCGGTCAGCTCACGTGTTGTACTTCAACGCTGACGCTACAGCGGCGGTCAGCTCGCGTGTTCTACCCCAACGCTGACGCTACAGCGGCGGTCAGCTCACGTGTTGTACCTCAACGCTGACGCTACAGCGGCGATCAGCTCACGTGTTCTTCCCCAACGCTGGCTCTACAGCTGCAGTCAGCTCACGTGTTCTATCCCAACGCTGACGCTACAGCGGCGCGATGTGAACTAACGTGGTAGATGGGAGTGGTGGGCGGTATGAACACACAGAAGGGAACCCACCAAGTAGAAGTACAGAAACTAACCAGACTACAGCTTTGCTACGGCCCTGGGGTAACACAATGGGCTAGAGACCAGACTAGGGCTGGTTCTAGAGTATCTGGCAGCCTTTCACGTAATGTTAATCAATGGGGGGTCAGGGGTGAGAGTAGCCCTCCAGCTATAGCGGATACGGGTCTCATAGCACCGATAACATTTGATTCTAAGAATGTGTTTGGAGTATTTTAATGTGTTTTAGGCACAAATAAATACCTTTTTGTTTAGAGGAAACTAACATGTTATATACATGAAGTGAATCTTAAGAGCCAGTATGCATAGTATGCAGTGGCGTATCCAAGGGGGGGGTTATGGGGTTCAAACCCCCCCCATGCCAAAAAAAAAAAAAAAAAATTACATGCGGAGAGAAGGAAGGAAAGGAGGAGGGAAGAGGAAACTACTATTTTGATTATTGTTTAATAACATACTCAACCGTTAAATCATACGACTTTGGGCTCTTGGTCGTCAGGAAGAGCTGCCTTTAGGACCTATTGACTTCCGGGGACTATTGGGAAGGAAGTTTGAGGAATTGGACAAGTTGGAGGAATATATTTAAAAATGCTAATGGGTGCTAGGGGTCAGGGGGTACTCTTCTCTCTCCTCTGACGATTAGCACTGTGTATAAGAAACTACATTGAATCCTAAATATATTGAATCTTCTTATACCCTATGACAAATACACCCCGGGTTTTGTAAATTGTATTGCAATGCAAGTTTGTCTTTATAAAAGGTGTATCTATTGTATTTTTAGTCCTGATGAAAGAACACATGAATTAACAGAACTAAATGATAAAAAAAATTGTCAAAACATTAACCAATAGCTTTTTGCATATTTATATAAGCTGGCTACAAACAGAAATTAACGCAAATCAGTGGTAAAACCATTGTAAAACATTTGTCAGAAACGTGTATAGATATTACCACAAAATACAACACTACCAGTTACGAGGAGACTTGCCAACAATTTAAAAAAAATATAGGAAAGATATTTATTTTTGCAGTAATTTTGTTGTTCTGTGACTGGTTTTTTAATTTTCTTTGTAGTCATTCTTACATTCTCTTAAACCTATTCTATGACATTTTCTTATTCTGAAACGTGTTTCCAGGCGTTTAAAACGTCATAAATGAAGAAAAAAATTTCGCCTTCGGCGAATTGGCCTCCGGCGGCTGGGGCTTTTGCCCCAGACCCCTGCCTGCTTGGGATGTTCGACCCCCCCCATTGTCAATTCCTGGATACGCCACTGATAGTATGTCTCCTATCTTTAGTTGTGAAGGATCATTCTATTATCGTGTGTAAAATAGAGGTCACCATTTGCCTGGAATACGTCTCCAAATGTTTTTCTTTCTGAAATTGTTGGAAAATTCGCTAATATACTGTGAAGAATATAACTATTTCAAGGTCCTTCTTCTGTTCTCTCGGTACAAGTTATTGGCCGCTCTACCGGATGTGTTGCAATCCTAACAGGATGCATTAACAAGTTGAGTGCATGTGACAGGGTTTCAACACTTTGTCGAGAGCGGCCAACTGACGGAGGAGCAGGACGTTATTGCATAACAAGTGTGCTCATGATGATAAGTATTCCCCCCCTCGCATAACACACACAGACACACTTGCAACGGCATCCGTGCTTGTGCAATCCCCCTTACGTCGCTATATTCAAGCTATATTTCATAGTTAAGCCTGTATTACACGGTCAAACTTTTTCATCCAACTTCTTGAATTCAAGGACAAAAGCGCATCAAAAACAGTCAGTATGTAGTCAAATACTTAAATAGGAATTATTTATTGATGCGCTTTTGTCCTTGAATTCAATAAGTTGGATGAAAAAGTTTTACCGTGTAATACAGGCTTTATTGTGATCAACTACGTATTCATAAATTATATAATATTACATTAATTCGTAAATTAATTACTTAATATAATAATTTAATTATTAATTTATTATTTCACTTATAAATTCTGAAAATCAAAGCGTTATACGGACTTTGATGTAAACTACGTACGTAAAAGGCTTAGTTTTCGTCTGAAATTCAAGTAACGTAAATAAATTCAAGTTATCCCATTGTTCACTAGTTGCCAGGAATAGTATGTAGGTTGTAGGCTAATCAAAAAATATAATCGATTGGTTAAAACCCACATAGTGTTTCTTCTTCCGCGTTGGTGAAGATTACAGGTGTGATAACAAAGGTGCCCCTCGCGGCTGGCTCACGCCCGCGAGGCGGGGGATGGAGTGAGCTAGCTGAAAGAGCGCGGGACCACACATTCGTTGCAATCCAGGTTTTGTTTGCAAACAGCTTTTGGTGACAAGCTGTTAGCCGTCAACACATGGCAGAACAATAAGGCTGGAATTCATAGTCGTCCCCTAGCATCGGGTGCCCCTAGGGGCGTGTTGGACATTGGTATTCATAGACGGCCCCTAGGTGTCCTGTAGGTAGAGGCTCTCTTGGGGGCGTGGTTATCTGGCAACACTGTCCGTCTGCCTGACCGCTGTAAGAACTGCGCCGTACAAGCGCCGTACCGCGGTAGGAACTGTGTTGACAGCGATTATATGTTAATAAACCACAGCCTTCTCGAACGTCGGTTCAATCCGCGGAATGAGCTGTCGAGAAGGCTGTGTAATAAACAAACGACATAACCTTCACAATTCATACCTACTATCTATGATTCATACACTTCCAATCCTTCCAATCATATCATGCACGAAAGTCGTCGCTCGATGCAAACTTTCACACAAACTGAGAAAGATGAGTTGTGTATTTGTTAAAAAACGTATGCGTCAATAGTGGAAAACAAGAAAACA
Organism: Isoperla grammatica; assembly: GCA_945910005.1. Classification (NCBI taxonomy): domain Eukaryota; kingdom Metazoa; phylum Arthropoda; class Insecta; order Plecoptera; family Perlodidae; genus Isoperla; species Isoperla grammatica. The sequence goes on from OX246749.1 coordinate 12,610,173, forward strand.
GACAGGGCACACATCCCTTGGCCCACTGACAGGCATAGGCCCTAGGCCTAGGCTAGGCCTACGCATGACTACTGTGCAGAGTAGGTAGGGCCTAGGCCTAGGCCTAGTAGATAGGCTAGCTAGCCTCTAGTATTACTAGGTGTATCAAACCCCACCTAGGCCTATAATATCACAGAGATAATCTTGATAAGATAATTTACCAGTAGACTTGTACAGGATAAAGTCGTCTTACAATAACTTCGGTAATGCTTTCGTCATCAATCAATGACATGTTTGCGGTCTTGTCACGGACACACGGCCCGTGACAGCCTTTTGGCCCACAACCTGCATCCCTGACCACGCCGCACAAATCTCCCGCCCTTATATCTGTTGTCACCGAGACCACCTCGGTACTAATGGTACGCGAGAGGGGTAGGAGCGGGGATGTGTGACAAGAGAATCGGCGGTGGGTCGTCAGTCAAGAGTCAGTCTCAGCTAAGGGGAGGCCAGGAGATTCGTTGCGAGTGGAGAGAGTTTTGCGTTGTGGTAAAGGGGGCGTTTTAACGCAAACCCTTCGTATAAACTTGTCCACAATTTCAATGTGATAGTTTGTATTGAGTGAAACACGAGTGACTACCTGTATGTGATTAATTTGGGAGTTGGAGTTGCAATGAACAGTTGACTTTTGTGGTACGTAGAACAGAGACACACGTGTCAACGTGCACGTCCACGTAGCCTACTGCAGCCATAGCTGCTGACTTTGTCTTGTGTCGTTGCTGAACGATAAGTATTCGGTCGTACTTCGTGGTTACTTTTGAGTATGGAATGTGGAGGATGAATAGCCACATGACATCAGGGCGAGTGTTTTCTAGTTCGTTTCGTCCCGATTCCCTGACCGATGCCGAAGAGTGTAAACCATTCAACATTTATCTTATAGCATGAAGTGAAACAAGAAAGGCTAAGTGTGAGCTTATATTACCAAGTATTACATATCGATAGCCAATCTAACATTGTGTGCCATCGAACAGTCTGGGTTGAACGATAGCATGGCAACAAAGAATGGTGCTGGCAGACTTGGAAAGACAGCGGCAAGGCTTGGCTGATAATTGCATGCGGCCGAGTAAGACGCGTCATCAACCATGGAGCGCTGACAGCGAGTACACAGCTGGGCTACACGAGGCCGGGCCAATGACGCGTCATTAAGGTGCATGTGCACTAACCGTTGCAGTCCCATAACTACATAGAGACCATTTGGACGGATCGGTTGCTCGGCCCCACAGTTTCGGCAGGATGTACAGCTAAGTACTGCACCACTTTATTACTGGCCTCACTTGTTTGTTTAATTATCCTGTCAGCTGACAGCGGGGACAGTTTGGCGTGCTTATCCGCCGGGTCCATAAGGAAGGGCTGGCGCCTGGTGGAACGTAGAAAATACCCGTTTTGTTCCTACTTATTATTTTCTCACCCCGCACATGACCCATTTCGCGCGCCGGTGTCACAGTCTCATATGACGTCAGACACACCCGACTCTTTGTTTATCTTGTGCACCAATTGACTTATGTCATTAAGTTAATATTTTGTCATTCTTGACAAATGCAGTTGCAGTTTGTTTACCGTTTGTGTATAAAGTAAGGTTCAGCCACATGGTGGACGTCTATTATGGTGACAACAGTTGTTGGATCTCACTGGTTGCGTCTTGCTGAGGCGATTTTCTAGTGTAGCTATTTTTTGTTTATTCTGATATACTGTTTTATGTAAATGTTCTCTTGGTCACCAGGGCCGGATTAGCTAAGGTTGAGTACATAGGCACAGATTTGATGGTCCCTCCCCCCCCCCCCCCCCCCCAAATAACCAACATCACCACCACCACTATGGTAAGTTATTATTATTATTTAAATACAAATGAATAGTTCATGAATTACTCACCTACCCTTCGAAATCTGCCGACGACTGGAATTACAGAGGCTGTTTTCTCGCTTTCCTCATTGCAAATTCGTTGATAATGTCCTCATATGAGATTCTGTTCAAGACGGTAGATTCTATGTACATTATAGCGAGGGAGTTGAGTCTATCCTGCTCTAAGCTCTAAGCTTCGTTTTTCTCTTGTCTTTCTATTGCGCGTTTTCGGCCCTGTGACCCTTAAAGTTTTTTTTTACACCCGCCATTATCGTTTATTTACTAATTTCCGGTAATAATCACTAACAAGAAAAACACCTTATCGTTTTGCCTCTAGTCTCTAATAATACATAATCACAAATTTTTAAGAATAAAGCACAAAATACACTCACTCACTAAGGAACATAGTATAAACACTAGCGACGCACTTTACTTGTATGCCTACGAACGTTCTGCTCACAACGGCTACTAAATTAGTTACTACCTGGTCAAAATGTCAAAATGGCAAGTATTGAACATTCTTGCGGACTTACGCCTGATTAGCCTGTTGTCCTGTGTATCCCAACTTTACCCTTCACAGCCCTAAATTATGATAATCCTTTCCGTCACCAGTATCTACACCACTCTATTAGACCCTTAGACCTAAGTATAGAAAGACTATTCTAGGAAAACTTATTCTAGGTAACAATAACAAGTAACATTCCAATCGCTCCAAGTGAAATTTGAAAATGTTTGAACATCACAGGCTGTGCGCTAATGAGGATTTTTGGGTATTCGTCATAATCAGGTGGGTAGGGGCGCCGCCACGAGTGGCGCTCGGCGCCCCTCTTGGCGCCCCCCGAGCGTGGCGCCCTAGGCCCGGGCCTAGTTGGCCTATTGGGTAATACGGCCCTGTTGGTCACATATATACATTTGCGATACTATCGTTCATTATATTATTGTGTGTGGTCTTAAAGCAATTTCTAGTTGACATTCTCCATCGTACCGCAGTTTTTCCCCGGTTTTTATTTTTGTCGTCGCCCACACTGCTTCCCCCTCCATCTGGCGACACCATGCAGTAGAAGTTGCTTTAGGTACCGCTTGATACTTTTGTTTAGTTCGTATTCATCTTATTCTGTAATCATCTGCTTTGTTTTGTTATTATATTATCACACTTATACCATATTATTTCACAAGGTGTCTCTGTTTTTTTTTTATGCTGGTAAATCTATGAAATCATCAGAATTAAATCTCGTAGTGTAAGGGGCCCCGCGCGAGTACTTTTTCAAAACTTACGGCGTCTTTGTGGGAGTTGTAGGAATTAGCTACGTTGTTGTATTATACTGTATAATTTAATATTTTTGTTATTCAATACTGTTTAATGTTATTTGGTAAACTATTATTAACAGTAACGAGGATACTTTTCATTAAATTATATATTCAATATTCGCATTTACTGCTGTTGCAATTCTAATAATACGTTATTCCTAATCAACCA
>OX246749.1:12618524-12666024 GCA_945910005.1 Isoperla grammatica
ATGTATGGTTTAAAACATACTCAATTGGATTGTCTATAAATGATATCACACAATTTTGGACCAAACCGACCCACTCCCCCTCTTCCTTAGCATATCATGAAAATTAATTAACAAGTAACTTCATAGAGACACAAAATGCATTCTCTATGTTATTTATTTTCCTAATAGTACTTGAATCACTGTACTAAAATAGCTAAGTCGGTTTATATTGTAGTGTGAAAATGGAAGTTTATTCATTTTTACATTGGATTCCTTCGCTTTCGTGTTTTATTCTACTTGATTGTGACATGAGTAAACAACACTATGTTTTGATGACAATCAGGTAGGTGCTGAGCTGGCTGTTGTGTAACCATCAATCTAGGGCAACTATACTAACATTAGAATACTTACACAGCATAATGGTCATAATAGTAATTTGGTAACTTTGCTGTGTTGTTTGTTTTGTTTGTTCTTTTTTTTTTTGTTGTTGATATTTTTTTTTTTTTTTTTAATTGTTAATAGCAGTTTGGTCTGAGTCCTACTCTTGCATTTTGGCTTGAGTGCGGGGTCGAACCATGAAAGTTATTGGCGCAGTGGCGGCCGGTTGGGGGAGGCAAGGGAGGCCGGGCCTCCTCAAACATTTCCGGAGGGAGGAGGATTAACCTTGTCTGTGATCTTGTTTAAAACTGCTCTATGTATTTTAATGTTCTTCTTACATAATATACATATTTATCGTAAAATTTGTTAAACGCAACCACAAGTTAAACGTTTCAAAATCTCGCACCTCTTCAGAATGTGGCTGCAAGCCGCGTTGCACCAATGTGCTACAACGTGAGGAACTTTATGAGTCCGGGCCTCCAGTCGTTCAGCCCCGTGGTAAAAACCAGGATTGTCCCGAGTTTATATACACCTTATATCAGTGTTCTGGAACTGTCTCGAAAAGTAAAATTACCAAAACGTCTTATTTATTGTAAGTCTACATTAATTTTGTTTCCAGTAACTACAATGCCACTAAAGGCTTGGAGCTCTAACGCCGTTCTCTGTGATAATCTACCGCATGCCTAGTGGGATATGATTCTTGCAATGATAGACACGAGGGGATGAAGTACCTCCCACCCCCCTTTAATTGTTGCTGACATTTCGCTACCTGTGAAACCTTTCTGCACACATGCACAGGATTGTTTGGTTGTAGTCAAATATTTTAACATGGTGATGATTATGAAACATCTTTCCCTTGTCAGTAATCTTTGCCGCCACTAAGGCCTACATCTTGTGATACAAAGCTCATTTGAATTACAATATTTAATTTTTCTTATGTTTCAGAAGCTGCTTTGGTAAAATTCCCAACCATTAAAAAGGGCCACATCTAAAGATTTACTAATTACTTGTGTCACTTTGTACTTTGTACTGTGTGTATCTATTATGTAGCTTTAAGAAATGTATTTTTAAATAAATCATGCTATTTAATGTAAATTAAAAAAATGCATTTTAATTTACCTACCAAATACATTCCAAAATATATACTCCAAAATAGATCATTTATAGCTTATGCTTAATATGTTTTTAATTTATTACATATTATGCATTGTGAATAAATACTCCAAAGTAGATTATTAATAAATTATAATGCATGTGTTTTAAGCATATTACACACAACAGATTATCAATAGCTTTACATGAATAGATGAACAATACATTACCACTAATGTCTTAAATTATTGTTTCAAAAAGACAAATATTACACATTATACCATGTATATTATAAATTCATTTAAGAAATTTAGTCATAATACATTTTATGAACTTGTCCACAATAAATTATGTAATAGCTTTCAAATCTATTTTCAATCCATTTTAAATATAAGAAATTGGGCCAAATTGGAAATTAATTTTAAGTAGCCTATATCAAAATATATGGTACATTATATATATCTGTGATAGAATGCACTTTATAAAACATAATATTGAAAATGTATGCTTTTTTGTCATGTGGGAAGGGCAGCTCCAGGTGTAGCGCTGCTGACTGCAAGCGACGAAGTCGCACTTACTGCTTCTGAAACCAAACCAGATGTTTTATGTATGATATTTTTGGTGAAATGTAAAGCCTAACGAGGAAAAATAATGCTCCAACTTCAAACGACTACTTCTACTGATGTAGAAAGAGAGAAATCACACCATTCTTTAACACTTAAACAGTTTAGTTTGTAGAAGTCTGATGTTTATTTTACCAGATTTTTCAGTACAATTTAGTCTAGATTATCATCATCATCATAAGACGTGGCAATGTTCGATTAAGTTCAATAGATATACACCTCTTTTCTACACAATGTAAAGCAATCACATTGATAACGACAATGACTGCACTGTTATCGTTTATTCATACCCTCTACAGTATAGGTCGATCGGACATCAAGGTCGATCGATAGACTCGAAATGTTGGCATCGAGCTTAGATTAGCCAGGGAACCTGGGAACCCCTTAAAGAAAATCATCTGTGCGACGAACTCGACTTAACATTCATCAATCAACAGAAATAACAAAGTTACAACTTCAATGTCATAATCGGTTTCTTTAGGTACGAATTGACCAGTTTCATCAACAGCGCTGCGGCGAGTTTTGGAAGCTCGCATATGACATGGATAACATTGAAGACATAGGCGAAAATCCACTTATCTCGCTCTAGCTACGAACATATTTTTTAGCGGGAGAGTTATTTGAAATCGTTTATGGGAACTACAATTCTGCGTATTTTAAAAGTATTACGAAAAATCTACATGCAGCGATGAGGGAGTTATTGATCGTAAATGATCGACCTTCTGTCATATGAGCAGGCTGGGCCGTCGCTGGTGCGCGTAAGGTCGACTAGCGAGATTTGAGTGAGATCCGCATTTCAAACGAACAAGCCGCGCCAAGAAACCGTTGTACAACTAGCAAAGTTTTTTCTTTATTATATTTAATGTATTTGGGACTTATATCCTGTATTAGATGAATAATAAATAATAATAAATATGAAAAGAGAACCTATCAACACGCTCATTGGATCTGACAGATCGGCGCGTCAAGTTGACTTGTATGTGCAATATTAGGTTCGGGATTTGTAAATCATATAAAAATGAAGAGTCAGTATTTATTATTTTTAAACTTCTCACAAACGTCTGGTATGTATACAGTATTTGTTAAAAAATGAATGATACAAATAAGTGGTAAACATATCGAGACGAAATGTTAAATTCAGTGCTATATTAACAGTTTGTCATATAAAGAAATCAACCGTAAGAAAAAAATACACTTGCTTGGTGATGTTCTTCATTCGCCGATCTGTCAGATCCAATAAGCGTGTTGATAGGTTCTATTTTCATATTTGCTACTTGTACAACGGGTTCTTGGCGCGGCTTGTTCGTTTGGAATGTGAATCTCAATCAAATCTCGCTAGTCGACCTTACGCGCACCACCGACGGCCCAGCCTGCTCATACGACAGAAGGTCACGCCTTAGAGACGAGATTTCCGCAGCAGCCACACGCAAGATGATCATTTACGATCAATAACTCCCTCATCGCTGCATGTAGATTTATCATCATACTTTCAAAATACGTAGAATTGTAGTTCCCATAATCGATTTTAAATAAGTCTCCCGCTAAAAAATGTATTTTCGTAGCTAGAGCGAGATAAGTGGTTTTTCACCTATGTCTTCAGTGCTATCTATGTCATATGCGAGCTTCCAAAACTTGCCGCAGCGCTGTAAAGGAAAGTGATTAATTATACATCTTCGACGACGCTCATTGGAAGGAAGGTGTGAAGTGAGCAGATATCTTTAGTTAGACATAGTTTAAAGCTCTACACCGTAGTTACGTACCCAAGACCCAATGATAGCAAACATGACTGATTATAATTATAAATAACAAAATATGAAATGTTTGTAAATATGATGTGATTGTCGGGTTGTAACGGGGGTAAGCAGTGTTCATAGGGTAGCGATGGAGGGAAGCAGCAGCAAACTGGAAAAATATGTTCAACACAACATGTATATAAACATAACTTACAAGTGAATGAGATCGTCTCCGTCGCCTCCAACGGCTGGGCCAAGGTCACATGAGATACAACACACTTTAGGACCTTGCCGTTGTCCTTAGTCTGGCGGGTGAGTGTGAGTATCTGCATGACAGATCCCTTCATCCAGGGCCACCTCCAAGCGTCCTGAGCGTTGCCTAGAGTAACCACCAGTTTGTCCTCGCGGATGTCGTCATCTCCCAGGATCCAGGATATTGTGGCGACAGGACGAGCCCCGTTCACCTCACAGATGGCCGTGACGCTGGCCTCCGTGTAGACAACACTCAGGGTTGGTGCGCTGGGGGGCCCTGAAGCATGACATAGCAACACTGAGACATACAATCATCTAGCCTCGTCAGCTCACAGGTGGCCGTGTAGACAACACTCAGGGTTGGTGCGCTGGAGGGACTTGAAGCATGACATAGCAACACTGAGACATACAATCATCTATCCCCGTGCAGCTCACTGGTGGCCGTGTAGACAACACTCAGGGTTGGTGCGCTGAGGGAACCTGAAGCATGACATAGCAACACTGAGACATACAATCATCTAGCCTCGTCAGCTCACAGGTGGCCGTGTAGACAACACTCAGGGTTGGTGCGCTGGAGGGACTTGAAGCATGACATAGCAACACTGAGACATACAATCATCTATCCCCGTGCAGCTCACTGGTGGCCGTGTAGACAACACTCAGGGTTGGTGCGCTGGGGGTACCTGAAGAATGACATAGCAACACTGAGGCATACACTCATCTAGCCTCGTGCATGTCACAGGTGGCCGTGTAGACAACACTCAAGGTTGGTGCGCTGGGGGGACCTGAAGCATGACATAGCAACACTGACACATACAATCATCTAGCCTCGTGCAGCTCACAGGTGGCCGTGTAGACAACACTCAGGGTTGGTGCGCTAGGGAGACCTCAAGCATGACATAGCAACACTGACACATACAATCATCTAGCCTCGTGCAGCTCACAGGTGGTCGTGTAGACAACACTCAGGGTTGGTGCGCTGGGGGGACCTGAAGCATGACATAGCAACACTGAGACATACAATCATCTAGCCCCGTGCAGCTCACTGGTTGCCGTGTAGGCAACACTCAGGGTTGGTGTGCTGGGGGTACCCGAAGAATGATATAGCAACACTGACACATACAATCATCTACAGTGGAGACCACTCGGACAACGATGCAGAATAACCGGGGGAAACCGGCTCTGAGAGATGACCATATTTTGTACAACAATTGGGAATGCATCGCATTCATGTCAATATGTAAAGCTAGAAGATCAATAAATCAGATTGCAGGCTATTGTATTCTGTTATATACCCCGTGCTAGTTTTATTTTTTTGCTACTGGGTGTACGTAATTTTCAATTATTACAATCGTTTTTTTATATAAATTTATGCATATTGTCATCTTTTAATCGTCTTTGTAGTAGGATTTTGAAGGAACGTATTATGATTCATGTATGCAGTATCAAAATCGTTTGTTTCGCATTCATCCTATAATAACGCTACAAGAAAATTAAAAAGTTTTAAGATTGTGGTGGTCTGATCTATATTAGGGAATAAGTTTCCGAAACGTTGATTCAAATAAAACAATAATTAAGCGAGCGAAGCGAGCGTTTCCACTTGACTCTTATGGCACTTCATTCTGTTTTTTTGTTTGTTTGTTTGTTTTTTTTGTTTTTATGTCCGTCGATAGCGGTCGAACGGAAAGTCCGATCAACTTGAAATTTGAACCATCCACAAGCCTCGATGTGGATTGAAGGTGTATAGTTTTGAGGCAAAATCGTTCGAAAAGTTACAAAGTTACACCATAGTTACTACAAAATATTTTTATGAAACAAAATGGCGGCCAAATGTGAGATAGTCAGATTTTTCTAGAGATTTTTCCGGTTAAGAATATGTTAATGTTATGGCGATCTGATAAGTATTGGCAAAGTTACACGAAAGTTACTCGAAAATATTTTTCTAAAATGCAGTAACGGCAAAATGTGATGTGGCTATATTATAGTAAATGTTTGTCCGGTCACGAATATACTAATGTAAACGCGATCCGATACGTATTAGAGGCAGAAATTACATTTCTATTGCTGTCAATAAGTGTTAGTAACGGTGGCGGACCGTGTTGAAAACATGACCACGAAAATTCTTAGCAACGCACATTGCACTGCATACAACAATGTCGGAAAGTATAATAGCCATGGAAATAAGAACAATTTTTGCAATGCGCATTCTTGAATTGTTGTTAACTGTTGTTCGTATTAGCGTTGAAAACTTTTCGCCAGAAAGTTCGTAGATATTGACGCGCTCGCTTATCAACGCGTCAAACAGAGCGTTTTCCTAGTTTAAACTAGAAATTTAGCTGTTACAGCTGTTTTTGTCACCAATTATGAAATTCTAGGAAATAAGTGAATGGAATGTAGCGCGAACGAGTCAGCCCGACTACCCCCCTAACGAGGGGTTTACAAACCAGGTAAATATAAGCTTGGCGCGCGTTCGTCGGTCGGATCGACTGCTTCGTTGTCCGAGGTGTCTCCACTTTAGCCTCGTGCTGCTCACAGGTGGCCGTGTAGACAACACTCAGGGTTGGTCTACTGCTATTTACAATACCGTCAATACGTGTAAGGCCTTAATGCAATATAAGGGCCCAAATCTCAGCTAGTTATACAGCTTGAAGGTAGGAAAGGGTTTCAATCGATTAAGACGTATGATAACGATTTTTAAACAGCTCACAGATAGGGTCTACCTACAACTAGTCACAATGTGTGTTAGGCCCCAATACAACAAAAGGGCCCATAACATAACGCACACGTGCATTGAAGATAGATAGGTTCTGTCATCGGAGTTATTATCCTGGTCAATAATATTCAAAATATCACTTAACTGTTTTTAAGTTTTTATTATTTAATTCAAATTTTAAGGTGTTATTAATTGAAGCATCACAATATGGGACAGTAATTTCTAAAACAGATTGTTGTAGCTGCCGTGAGTCTTGACCATTCATTGACTGAACCATGACAAAGTGGTAGTCTTGTGGGTAAACCTACTTGCTACAATGAGAGTCATGTATCTGGATTCATCCTCGTCCCCGGACGCGTCGATGTAACTCCAGATCGGCCCGTTGTCCTCCTCGCTGACGTTGTTCACAGCCAGACCGCACTCGCCGCTCTGCAGTCCAGCCCCCAGGTAGCGATGCCGGCCGGCGCTGCTGGCAGACTCGGATCCCTGGTCGAAGTAAAGTTTCTTGCCTGGCAGGTAGAAGTCGCACTCTTTCAACGGCCCCTGCGCCTTCAACTCGAACCTCGCCTCCCCGCCCTGGAGAACGACGGCCTCCCTCTGTGTCCGGGTGTGTGAGATTGCGCCATAGTCTTTAACACGGGAGCAGATATACAACACTCATATAGTGATGTTTGTGTTATAGTCCATACTAACCCAGTTACAATAAATTACTTGCTGATTTTCAGTTTATTTTATTTTACTTTTGGTATTTTAACTTTAATGATATTATTTTTTAAAGTTTACTTTGTGGGCAACTACGAACTCTACAACTATACTCGGCGCGACCCTAACGCTAGATCTGGAAGATGGACAATTTTGCGACGTCAGCTATTTTGTACAAACTTGAAAGTTTATTCATAAAGTCTTCTCGCAGCGAGCGCGCGGAGTTTTCTATGATGATTTTTGCATTTAACGAAAATATTGTGTCCATTGGTTTATGTTCGAGCATTTACAGATAACGTGTTGTGTTTTATGGGTGTTTTTTTACGTATTTATGCGATTCTAGACGCATGCCTATTACTATGTTAAGTCAATATTTGCAATATTATCAAGTGTCATAAGCTATGTACGATGCACGACATAGGGTGAGTGCAGGAGGCTTATTAGAGAAAGGGACTCGGACTGGTAAGAAGTAAAGTGTTTTCATTCATTACTATTGGGGCATTTTTGTACATTGTGGATAACTGAAAGTAATGATACCCCAACATGAAAACCAGAAATGATACACATTTAATATCTATTGCGAATTAGATGCAGTTTTCCCATACCGCGTGTGTGCCTTTGCAATTCGAACACTAGAACGGACGGGCTAAGTGGAGATATATTATAATAGGGTGGCGCATAGCGATCACGGCACTGCCCGGCCCAGCAAGTGGAGACCTGGGTTCAGTTCACAGTCGGTGTTGATTTTTGTTACTTCCTGGGTTTCAATCGAATAGATCTATGCAAAATACATTGTGCATTTCAGGATTTTTTTTTTAAATTCGTGAGGTTAAAGAAGTAAATTAAACCTAACAAAAAAAAACTCATAGATGGAACCTACCTAACAACCTAACCTAACTCACCTACCCTAACCTATATACCCCAACCTTACCTTACCTAAAAATAACCTTACCTACCCCAGCCTAACCTAAACTAATGAGATTTTCAAAACAATTCGATATATTATATGGAATCAAACCTAAACATTAACTTAGCCTAACATAAAACATTACATTAACCCATGAGTTAAAATTTTCACTACAGCCTTTCCAATTTACATAGTGTTCAATTAGTCCGCGTCTAGATACCTTACACCTAACATACACCTAATCGTAATTGTTTATTAACTTTACTCCCCCACAACTCTCCTCCCGAAGATAGCCGAGTATACCTGAAGTCCTTTCCACGACAGTGATAAATAAGATCAAATGAGATAACATAGTCCTAGAGCACTAATAGATCTGATATGTACAAAAGTAACATCCGGCAGAACAACTTAACACATCTTTCTAGACAAACAAATAAATAATAGGGGCTCACTAATAACTGGACTAAGCTGATATTAAATTGTCAACACACATAATAGCAATTACTGACTGAGCAAAGCTTTTAAAAAGTGCCAAAGTCGTACTTAATGGAAGTATGCTATTGTAATTGCCCAATTATTGAAATTTTTAACACGATGTAAAATGATTGTGAATAGTAAATCGTAAGTAAATCGTAAATCGTATCCAGTCTACGGTACTATGCTGAAATGTGCATAGTTTGTACAAACTTTTTCACTTTTCTATGCAACACTAAACATCAATTCTGCTTTGTGATAAAATACTGCGCCTGTATCGCTTGATGTTTTTATATTGTGAATTCTGTTTTAAGCTTTGAACATGCACGCACACTGCATGCCATGTATGTACTATGTGCACCTAATATCTGCCTACATGCAAATTATGATCAGACGTAATGTAGGCGTATTGTTTTTGTAATGTATGTATTTTGTATAGATATTTTTATCTCAGCATAAGTTATGATAAATCCAATACTTTGTAAGTCATACTGGATTATAATAAACAAAACAAAAACAATTCATCCGAAAATCCAAACATAGATAATTTTCTTGGGTCCGTTATTCTAAAATTCCAAATTTAGTGTACCTAGTTTAAAGACGATTTCGCTGGCATTGTAAAAGTGTGTTTAGGCACATTCGTCAAACTATGAGAAAGCTATTCTCATGCAAGTTTGTGTCTAGAACATCCGACTGTAACGATATCCATGACGTGGGACTAGTCTCTACAAGTAATATCGTTCCATGTGTTTTAAGGAAGATAACCAATAAGAATAACAAGCTCTCTCCATACTGTGTTACAGAAATAAATCCGTTGTCGCCAGCTTACATAGCATCGACAAGGAAACGAAAACAAGTACTGAAAGAATTAGAAACAAAAGGCGGAAGATAGGGTTTTTGGAAAAGACAGACGCAATAAAGTAAGAATATAAACAACTTATGGAGAAATAAGAGAAGATATTACAGTTTAGTGAAAGATTAGAAGACTATTTTTACACACATAGGAAAAAATTTAGATCCGACTGGAGAGTACAATTAATGTTTCTGCATTTACCGTTAATAATGAAGACATATACGCGCATATAGGAGTGTTAGCAGAAAAATATGGAAACAAAGCAGTGTATTATTTGAAAGATTGGCATACAAAAAGTTATTAGTGTATACAACAAATAGAAACGAACGTAATACAAAAATGGATACGTTATAATTCCTTATATAACGGTATGGAATTAATTAATTAGCTTGAGTACCTACCTACCTACAGACGAATCATTTGTAGAATTCATTACAAATGACGTTACAACTTAACAAAGTCGCACGTTCGCAAAGATAGAAAAATTATAGTTTACACCGATGTATGGAAAAATATCCCTTTCACGCAAGAGGATGTGGGGCAAATTAGCAATACTACCATGCCAGAGATAAATTATCACTTTAAATTAAGGGATTGCCATCGTTTGGAATAAATCGACGAAGGGACATAACTGGTAATTATGCCTACTGTTAATAAGGAAGTTATACACTGGAAGATACTTCATTATATATTACAGCTAGAAAATATAAATATATTCTACTGTTCAAATTTTTGGTTGGAGAGGGAACTGGTAAAAATAAGGCCCAATCGAAATATAGATAGACTTATTTTGTTTGCAATATAAAATGTATAATGCTTTTGTAATTATTATGTTATTTGAATTAATGTTAATAAAGAAACCTTGTAGAATATTTATTATTTCTTTATTAACCTTATCCTTAATACTTTGGTTAGTACATTGACCTTGGTGTCCATACTTCCTAAATAACTAACTGTATCTTATAAAGTGGACAAATGCAAACAAAACAGTATACAGCGTTTGTAGTTGTTATGTTATTTTAATTAATGTAAATAAATAAACCTTTTAAAAATTGTTTTGTTACTTTGTTTGTAATAGAACTTTGGCTAAGGGAGGGTAGCATTCTTCCTCAGTATGTGGCGGGAGGTCGACGGAGAAGGTTGTCAAGTGACGTCACAATAAAAAATTAAAAACAAAATGGCGGCGAGGGTAAGGTTACCCGGTGTCGCACTAAAAATAAAAAATGATTAAAAGCAATTCGGATGGGTGGCCCAACTTCCCCTCCCCACCCCTCCCATCCCTTAGGTTACATGGGTCACACAAGAATCCAGTGGCCGCCATCTTGGATGGGGAAAACCACCGGTTGTATTCCTGTACATACTACTTCCAACTATTGCATGAATAGTCAAGAGGGGTACGAATCCCCAAGATGGCGGCAAGTGTTAGGTTCGTGTTAGGGTTGCTCTTCCTTAAAAGTTTAATATTGTCGGAAAACGTGCGAGTTTCAACTTTACACCGTGCTACAGATATCAACCTAGTTACTAATAAACATATATATCTCGGGTCACCTGTTGAACAACTAATGGTAAGCGAAACTTGCAGTATTTCGTGTATCAGTGTCTGCCTACAAGACAGCATGGCAATTAGTTACCGCACCCCCACGCGAAACTTGAACCAGTCCAAGTCGTTCAAACTAACTACCCGGCCGGTGCAACTGTCACGGAGCGCTGTCGCATTGTTACTGCTCGCGCTATCTGGCGACATCCATCTCAACCCTGGGCCGGGCCACCTACACCACGGCGAGCTGAATGTGAACTACATGAACGCGCGTAGTATTTCTGGAAGCGCAAGACTAAATAACTTCAATCTCCACTTTGCTGAACACACAGAGGTTGATATTATCTGCGTTACTGAGACCTGGCTGAGCGAAAATGTACTTGAAGGAGAAGTGCTGGATCCTTCACAGTTTGTAGTTTACCGTAGAGACAGGCCCAGTCCCAACCCAAGGTACAACGTAGGGGGCGGGGTCCTCACGGCTGTCACAACCAAGCTGCCTTCACGGCGCCGCGAGGACCTTGAGTCTCCTGACATTGAAATAGTGTGGGTGGAAATTGTTACCACATCTCGTACCCGGATTCTCATAGGCTGTGTCTACATACCCCACCCCTCACCTGAGACCATTGAGAACCTACACCAGTCCCTGGCAGCAATACAATCTACGCTCAAGCCTAGTGACGTAATTGTTCTGTGCGGCGATTTCAACATCCCCGAGTTAAGCTGGGTCACTAACAATGAAGACAGTGGAGATGTGGTGGCCATACCAGCCGAGTCTTCCCCACCTGTAGTACCGGTCTTCCTTGAGATGGTGGCTGACATGAATCTCCAACAGAAAATCACAACTCCGTCTCGTAGAAGCAATTTTTTGGACCTCATATTCATCGACAATCCGGACATAGATGCTGCTGTCTCCACAATAGAAAATCCACCTGTGGTCTCAGACCACACTGCGTTCACGTGCCTAATTAAACTGCCAAAAATCACCCCAAATCGCAAACCGAAGGTTGAATCGCAATTTAACTGGCGTAAAGCCGACCTAAATGCATTGAAAAACGAGCTTTACAAAACACCATGGGGGCGTATGAATGACTGCCAGGATGTGAATGCCAAATGTGACGTGTTCTATGAGCTTCTTACTGAAGCCATTGTAGCGACAGTTCCTAAAATAAAGGTTAACAAAAACAAATACCCTGCCTGGTTTGACAGAGTCACTATCAACAGTTTGAATGACAAAAACCGTGCGTATAGGAAGTGGAAATCGTCCGGACTTGAATGCAATAGAATAGAATTCCAAGCCAAGAGAAGCCTATTTACGCAACTTAAACGTGATAAGTATGCTGAATACCTCTCAAAAATAGACTCTTCCATAGGTAGCAACCCTAGGCGCCTGTGGTCTTTCATTCGCAGCAAGTCGAGGAGTCCACGGATCCCCGTGGAGGTAGACTACAATGGGACGGTTGCCTCGGACAGGAAATCTTGTTGTGAACTGTTTGCTAGTTATTTTCAAACAACATTCTTACCTTCTACTCCGGCTGGGCAACTACCACATGTTGAAGACATACAAACCCTAGGATCACTTGCAACGTTCACCATATCTGTGGGAGAGGTTATTAATATTCTAAGGAATCTAAAAAATGGCAAATCTCCTGGCACAGACAAAATTCCGGTAGAAATAGTAAAGTACTGTAGGATACCTCTTAGCCGACCTCTTGCTCATTTGTTTAACTCATCACTAAAATCAGGAGTGTACCCTAAAAAATGGAAGGTCGCTGTCGTCACGCCTGTACTGAAAAAAGGTAGTCGGTACAAGGTGTCCAACTACAGGCCTATCTCTCTCTTACCACTCTTTTCTAAAGTCTTCGAGGCAGTTCTACATCGACATATCTATAGTCATGTAAGCAAATCTATTGTCACGGAGCAACATGGTTTTGTACGTAAGCGTTCCACTGTCACCAATCTTGCCATCTTTGCTGGGGACATTGCCGACTGCATTAACAACAAACAACAAGTAGATGCAGTCTATACTGATCTCAGCAAAGCTTTCGACAGAGTGGATCACAGACTCCTGATCCACAAGCTGACTGCGTTTGGTCTCTGTGGGCCGCTCCTAAACTTGATTGGGGATTATCTCACTGGCAGAACCCAGTCCATTGGTATAGATACATGTGTATCCTCATCTAATCCTGTTACTTCCGGAGTACCACAGGGCTCTATTCTCGGGCCTCTTTTATTCACACTCTTCATTAACGATCTCCCGAAAATCATCAGAAATTCAAAGTGCTTACTATATGCCGACGATCTCAAACTATACCTCCCATTAGACAATCAATCTAGCTGTGTCAAACTCCAAAGTGACCTAGAAGCGCTCTCCCTTTGGTGTTCAACATGGAAACTTAGCCTAAACATAGCCAAGTGCTTCACAATATCCTTCACAAACAAACGCAAAAATGTAATTTTACACAACTACAAACTCGGCAACTCGAATCTACAGCGTGTGTACGAAGTGGACGACCTTGGAGTCCGTTTCACCTGCGGCATGTCCTTTAGTAACCATGTTAACAGGATAGTTCCCAAAGCCCACAAGATGCTTGGGTTCCTGAGGAGAAACTGCCTGGACGTCTTCAGTGAGAAAACCCTCCGTACTCTGTATGTTACCCTGGTCAGGCCGCAGGTGGAATACGCTACCCAGATCTGGAATCCACACCACCTGACTAAAATTGCAGCCGTTGAGCGTGTGCAACAACGTTTCCTTAAATGCGTGTGCTTTAAATCCCGTCAAGAATACCACCGATCGAACTACTTAACATTGTGTACATCATTACATCTTGAAACTCTAGAAAATAGAAGAAAGTTCATGGACATTGTTCTACTTTACAAAATTGGCAACAACCTAATAGACTCTGTACTAACCGAAAGACTCAACTATCATGTACCACCAAGAAGCACTCGCAAGCATGTACTCTTTCGGATTCCATCTAGCCGTATTGATGTTTACAAGTACTCCTGCATAAATAGGATACAATCAACATACAACACGCTTACAATAAACCAGGACCTTGACCTACACAACACTACCTTGGGGGCTTTCAGGGCGAGAGTCAAAGATGCAATGACTGAGCGATCTCACATTCTCTGATTTTCGCCTTCAGGGTTTCGAAGGGGGTGGTCTACACACACACACTCACTCTCACCCTCACACACACACCAACAATCACACACTCACACCTACACTCACACCCACACTCACACTCACACTCACACTCACACTCACACTCTCACTCACACTCACACTCACACTCACACTCACACTCACACTCACACTCACAATCCATTCACAATCACACTCGCACACAAATCTTAATTCTTGTTTTGCTTTGTTACACTATGTACTAGCTTCACTTACACTGACTATTATGTATTATGTCTATTATATTGCACTTGTGGGGCTTGCCCCGTTGTCAATAAAGACCAAATAATGTATTGAACTATAGAACTGTCCCCTGTGTATGATTGTTAATTGTATTGTGTTGGCACTAGTGGGATTTTAATATCCTGTTTGCAAATAAAGGCAATATTATTATTATTATTATTATTATTATTATTATTATTATTATTATTATTATTATTATTATTATTATTATTATTATTATAATAATTATTATTATTATTATTATGATTATTGTTATTATTATTATGTTATTGAATGTATCACAATCATACAATCTCGGTCAAAACCGGCGTTAACATGTTATACGGACGTAATGTCAAGTATTTCCATGTGTCTACCTTATTTAACTTCACTAATCACATGTCACTAGTGTAAACAGTCATCAATCTCGGTCAAAGCCGGTGTTCACATGTTATACGGACAATACAGATGTAATGTCAAGTATTTCCATGAGGTACTTTGTTCAACTTCAGTCGTTACTGTCTTATTAGTACTTGTTCATAGTATAAACTGCATAATGATAGGATCTTATTTGCGTTGTCTTCGTGTGTGTCTTCTTTGAGTCGTGTTACTGTGTGTACGGTTATTATTAATATTATTATCTTCATCATTATTATTATATTGTTATTGTTACCATTATTATTATTATTATTATTATTATTATTATTATTATTATTATTATTATTATTATTATTATTATTATTATTATTATTATTATTATTATTATTATTATTCCTGCCCAGGGACTGCCACCTTATCGTGGTGGGCAGGTTTGCGTGCTTTGTTGATCCCGAGAGCTATGCCGGCGGAAGCGTATGCTTCTGGTAGGGCCACCCAAGCCGGACTGGTCGAGGAGGAGAAGTCAGACGAAGTGCAGTCCACACCCCAATCCCCTTTCCCCCCCACTGTCCCATTGAATATTTCTCCTCCCACTTGGCCCTGCCCTCCCTTGCTGGACTCCCGTATGACGACTCACGCGACGTACAATGGACCTGATTCGGATGTGGCTTTATTCTTCATTATCATCTTTCTCATCTTCATTATCACCCGCTCATCGTCTCGATTAGCCATCGTTGCATAAATATGAGACGTTAAGCCCCATCAATCAATCATGCAATAAAACAATAAGTAACGAGTTACATTATCTTGGTGGCGCAAAATGACCTAACTGGTTGAAGCGCCCTTAAACCCAATAAACTAAACTAAACAACTAAACATTATTATTATTATTATTATTATTATTATTATTATTATTATTATTATTATTATTATTATTATTATTTAAAAGCATACTGATAAGAAGTAACTGCTTATCTATATCATCTGTATAAAGACGCATGTAAATAAATAACTGTTATTCATTTACATGCGCATTTATATAGATATATATATTAGGGTGTATAGCAGGCCAGGCCACACACTTGGATAGTGAGATGTGGCAGAGTTGATTCTTCTTCTTGATGAGCCTGTCCTGTAGATAGAGGTCGTGAACAACGGTGATAACGAATATCGCGATTTTCTCATAAATGTACGTTTTTTCGCCTAAAATGTAATATTGTCGACGAGTTACATCATTAAGATATGAAAGAATCACATTTTGAAATCGCAAATTTTGCGAAATCTCACCTATAGCATGAAATTGGGAACGCATTTGTATAAAACTATTCAAAACGCGGCTTAAATCGCGAAATTTACTTTTTAGGGCGTGTTTTATTCTTTTCCCGCAAACTGCGGTAATCAGTCAATCACCGGTCACTCGTGGAAGGACCCTCTTCTTGTAAAACCTTGTATAGGCAACCCAAGACTACCTTACATATGCTTTCGTCACAGGCGAGGCACTCGTTGCCAACCAGCGAACCGCCCGAGACAAGGGCGCGCAGATAAAGATCGCTGATTGGCTACGAATACCTCGCCTGTGACGAAAGCATGTGTAAGGTTGTGGGTTGCCTATAATTACGTAATTAAAGTGACTGTACAGAACATACAGGCTTAACCTTGTTTTAATAAAGTCACTTCATAAATTCCCCACCCCCTTACGATTTTGTTAGTAGCGTTTTTGGCACTATTTCTTTCAAATCGCGAAAAAAGCAAAATTTGGATTTATATATCACCATTTCTCAATATCTCTACCTGTAGAAGATAACTCAAAGGGGGACCCGCGCGTCACATGGAAATATTTTCTCTGTTACATAAAGTAAAACTAGGTAAACCCTCTGTTTGACGCGTTGATAAGCGAGCGCATCCATATCTACGAACGTTCTGGCGTAAAGATCTCAAAGCTTATTAAAACAATTAACAACAATTCAAGAATGCGCATTGCAAACATTTTTTAAATTTCCTTCCCGATATTATTGAATGCACTGGTATGTGCGCTGCTAAGAATTTTCGTTGTCATGTTTTCAACACGGTCCGCCACCGCTACTAACACTTACTGACAGCATTTGACACGAAATTTCTGCCTGTAGTACGTATCAAATCGCGTTTTCATTACTATATTCGTGACCGGACAAAAATGTACTATAAGATAGCCACCTCACATTTTGCTGTTACTGGTGTTTCAGAAAAATTCTTTCGAGTCACTTTTGTGTAACTTTGCCAATATTTATCAGATCGCCATAAAATGAACCGTGACCGGAAAAAGCAAAAATATGGCTACCTCAAATTTTGCCACCATTTTGTTTCAGAAAAATATTTTGCAGTAACTATGGTGTAACTTGTAACTTTTTTTAACGATTTTGCCTCAAAACTATACACCTTTAATCCACATCGAGGCTTGTGGATGGTCCAAATTTCAAGTTGATCGGACGTTCCGTTCGACCGCTATCGACAGAAAAAAAAAAAAAAAAAAAAAACAGATCAAAGTGAAATAAGAGTCTAATCAAGACGCTCGCTTCGCTAGCTTGATTACTTATTTACAAGAAACAAACAACAACGCACTACAAAAGAACAAATTTCGCTTTCCGCAGAATAATTTAACTAAACTAGGAAAACGCTCTGTTTGACGCGTTGATAAGCGAGCGCGTCTATATCTACGAACTTTGTGGCGAGAAGTTCTCAAAGTTAATAAAATCAACAATTAACAACAATTCTAGAATGCGCATTGCAAAAATTATTCTATGTTCCATAGCTATTATACTTTCTGACATTGTTGAATGCAGTGCAATGTGCGTTGCTAAGAATTTTTGTCGTCATGTTTTCAACACGGTCCGCCACCGTTACTAACAGTTATTGACAGCAACAGAATTGTAATTTCTGCCTCTAATACGTATTAGATCACGCGTATATTAGTATATTTGTGACTGGACGAACTTTACTATAATATAGCCCACTCACATTTTGCCGTTAATGCGTGTGAGAAAAATATTTTCGTGTAACCTTTGTGTAACTTTCCCAATACTTATCAGATCGCCATAAACAAAACATATTCGAGACGACCGAACAGATCTGTAGAAAAATAAGGCTATCTTACATTTTGCCGCCATTTTGTTTGATACAAATATTTTGCAGTAACTATGGTGTTACTTTGTACCTGTACAAACGATTTTGCCTCAAAACTATAAACCTTTAATCCACATCGAGGCTTGTAGTTGGTCCAAATTTCAAGTTGATCGGACTTTCCGTTCTACCGCTATCGACAGACAAAAAAACAAAGAACAAAAAACAAACAAAAACCCCAAAAACAGAGTGAAGTGACGTAAGAGTCTAATGGAGACGCTCGCTTAACAATTACAGTGTCTGTATTCTTTTGTGCACAATACAATCATATATTGTTTAATTTAATGTGCTTATATGTATTTTCAAAGTTTGCTTCATCTATAATTCTCATACTTGTATCATGTCAAAATAGCCGTAGCGACTTCGTTCTTTTTTCCTTGAATTTCAAATATGGAGACTTAAATAATTATATGCATGATTCTTCAGTCACATGTCACATCAAAAGAAACAAAAAGTCATCTGCGCAACAAAATATATATTAGCAGATGTCGCTACCCATGTCAACTTGTCAACTTCCATGGGAGATAATAACAAAACCCTTCCACGCACGTGGCCGGAGCCGGTAATAATGCTGGGCCGTCCGCGCTAGGAAACCTCTTCTCGTAGCCTGAGGCGGTCCAGCGTTAGCCTCGCGCCCAGTTTAGCACATTCGTTCATACGAGTAATTTTATTAAAATTAGCATTTAAGGGTACCGTATATAATTAAAAATTAAAATTTCACAAATGTGAACTTATCACCATGAAATTGTGGACACACGTACATTAGCAGCATAATATTACATGCTAATTGTTTAAGAAGTTTGCGACCATTTTTGATCACATTCTATCTTTAAATACAATTTTACCGACCTCCAAAAGGGCTCAAGTACAATTCAGAAAGCAAGCGATAAAAAATAAAACCATGTATAGTAATAACGATTCAATTCTACTGATTGCGTATCTATTTTGTGTGTTGCCACTTAAATGATCATTTATAAAAACCCTATACGTCAGCTTTGAAACTATAGGTATTATGAACGCCTCTGAAAATTAAAGAGAATTGTTTAGAAATGTATGAGATCTCTTTCAATAGGCACATCTTTCTCCTAGATCTTAAAAAGTGTTAATTTATAATTAAATGGGAAATTTACATTGAAGTTTTCCGTTAAAAATAACTTGATGCAGAACTGGAATTCATAAGTTACCTTTGCATGGTATTTTTTGCAAATAAAGCCGTCAGCTATAGTACATTAAGGACACTCTTTCAACTCAATCTTCTTTTCTTCTCTTAAAACTTTTTAAGATAGGAGCAAGGAGAACTCATTCATTTCTCAACCAAATCTTTTTAAATTAAAAAAATACGTTCATAATTACTAAGGTTTAAAACTGATTAATCGGGGTTTACAAATTCAAAATAACAGTCAATATAAATTTTAAAATAAACTTAAATTCCTTTTATTTTTGCCGTACAGAATGTTTTTCACTAAATCGATACGTGTTTAGGGTACGTGTATCATTTCATACATAAGACGGTTTTTTAAATTTTATTTATCGTTTCATGAATTTTAAAAGCCTTTCGAAGCCCAGTTAATATCTACTTAAAAACACAATGTGCTCAAAAAATGGCAGCACAATATCTAATAACTTAAAGTGTAATATAACAGAGCTGATGTATTTGTGTAGGTCGTCTAAGGCTGATCGGTTTTATACTGGTTAAATTAAAATTTATTTATTATACTTCTGTCCGCTTAAAAGCTTATTTTCTTGAATGTATCTAATGCGGATTATTGTAATTTTCCCTTTATCATACAAAGATAAAATCAAGTTCAAAAATGAAAAACCCACCCCGGGACGGTAATCTAGCCCTAGTGCTCCTGCATTGGAATCAGGAATAAACTAAATCCACTAGACCAACGAGCCACACAACGCGCTCAAGTGTGTGGAACAAGTGAAACTCACTGTCAGCATAGAGGTCGGCCCAGGCGTAGCTCCAGCCACGGTTCCCGGCTCGGACTCGACAAGCGACCATCCACACCTTATAGCCCGTCACCTTCAGGGTGACCCCGCAGTCCCCCGCCCCCAGACCCCGGCCGCTGTAGCTGTAGCTGGTGAGCGCAGAGGTCAGATGGTCAGAGTTGGCCTGGGAGAGAGACCCACGACTAAGATCCAGCAGTGGATCTTCCTTGTAATTATAGTCACGCCACGTGAACTGACACCCGGCCAGGGCTACGCCCGCAGAGCAGGTGAAGGTGACAGTCTGGAGGGCTGTGGAAACTCGCACGTGGTCCGGGGTCATGGTGAGGCTGTAGGACGCCACCCCTGAGACACAGAAAAAACACAATTATTTCGCGTTGCAATACAACTGACACCCGGCCAGGGCTACGCCCGCAGAGCAGGTGAAGGTGACAGTCTGGAGGGCTTGGGATACTCGCACGTGGTCCGGGGTCAGGGTGAGGCTGTAGGACGCCACCCCTGAGACACAGAACAAACACAATTATGTCGCGTTGCAATACAACTGACACCCGGCCAGGGCTACGCCAGCCAAGCACGTGAAGGTGACAGTCTGGAGGGCTTGGGATACTCGCCCGTAGTCCGGGGTCATAGTGAGGCTGTAGGACGCAACCACCGAGACACAGAAACACATTTTATTTTGTTTGTTTTTTAAATTATTTATTTAGGTGTAGCGCTGCTAACTGCAAGCGACGTGGTCGCATTTACTACTTCTAAAACCAAAGCAAATGTTTTATGTATGATATTGTTGGAAATGTATAGCCTATCGTTAACAAATAATGCTGCAACTTCAAACTACTACTTCTTTTGATGTAGAAAGAGAGAAATCACAAATTTTTCTAATACTTAACAGCTACGCTAGTAGAAGTCTGATGTTTATTTGACCAGATTTGTCAGTGCAATTCAGTGTAGATTGTCATCAACATCATTAGACGTGGCAATTTAAGACTAAGTTCAGAAGATACACACCTTTTTTCTACACAAAGTAAAGCAATCAAATTGATAACGACAATGACTGCACTGCTATCGTTGATTCATACCCTCTACAGTATTGGTCGATCGGACATCAAGGTCGATCGATACACTCAAACTGATGGCATCGAGATAAGATTAGCCAGGGAACCTGGGAACCACTTACAGAAAATTATCTGTGCAAAGAAACCCGACTTAGCATTCATCAATCAACAGAAATAAAAAAATACAACTTTTGTGTCATAATTGGTTTCATTAGGTACGAATTATACATCTTCACCGACGCTCATTGGAAGGAAGGTATAAAGTGAGCAAATATCTGTAATTCGACATAGTTTGAAGCTCTACCCCGTAGTTACGTACCCAAGACCCAAACATACCAAACGTGACTGATTATGAATAATATAATATGAAATGTGTGTAAATATGATGTGATTGTCCAGTTGTAACGGGGGTAAGCGGTAGTCACATAGCGATGGAGAAAAGCAGCATCAAACTGAGAATATATCAGTTCTACACAACATGTATACAAACATAACTTACCAGGGAATGAGATCGTCTCCGTCGCCTCCAATGGCCGGGCCAAGGCCACATGAGATACAACACACTTTAGGACCTTGCCGTTGTCCTTAGTCTGCAGGGTGAGTGTGAGTCTCTGCATGACAGATCCCTTCATCCAGGGCCACCTCCACGCGTCCTGAGGGTTGCCTAGAATGTCAACCACTGTATCCTGGCGGATGACGTCATCTCCCAGGATCCAGGATATGTTGGCGTCAGGACGAGCCCCCTTCACCACACAGGTGGCCGTGACGCTGGCCTCCGTGTAGCCAACAATCAGGGTTGGCGCACTGGGAGGACCTGAAGCATGACAAAGCAACACTGATACATACAATCATCTAGCCTCGTGCAGCTCACAGGTGGCCGTGTAGACAACACTCAGGGTTGGTGCGCTGGGAGGACCTGAAGCATGACATAGCAACACTGAGACATACAATCATCGAGCCTCGTGCAGCTCACAGGTGGCCGTGTAGACAACACTCAGGGTTGGTGCGCTGGGAGGACCTGAAGCATGACATAGCAACACTAAGACATACAATCATCTTGCCTCGTGCAGCTCACAGGTGGCCGTGTAGACAACACACAGGGTTGGAGCACTGGGAGGACCTGAAGCATGACATAGCAACACTGAGACATACACTCATCTAGCCTCGTGCAGCTCACAGGTGGCCGTGTAGACAACACTCAGGGTTGGTGCACGGGGGGGACCTGAAGCATGACATAGCAACACTGAGACATACAATCATCTAGCCTCGTGCAGCTCACAGGTGGCCGTGTAGACAACACTCAGGGTTGGTGCACGGGGGGGACCTGAAGCATGACAAAGCCACACTGAGACATACAATCATCTAGCCTCGTGCAGCTCACAGGTGGCCGTGTAGACAACACTCAGGGTTGGTGCGCTGGGAGGACCTGAAGCATAACAAAGCCACACTAAGACATACAATAATCTAGCCTCGTGCAGCTCACAGGTGGCCGTGTAGACAACACTCAGGGTTGGTCTTCAACTAGTCACAATGTGTGTTAGACCCAAATACAACAAAATGGCCCATATCTCAGTCAGTTATACAGATAGGAGGTCGGATATGGTTGCGGTCGATAAAGACGTATAACTACCATTTTAAAAACACCTCACAGTGGGGGTCTAGCTACAATTAGTCAGAATGTGTATTTAGCCCTAATACAACAATATGGCCCCTAGATCAGTCAGTTTTACTTATAGGAAGTAGGATATGGTTTCAGTCGAACAACACCTCACAGTGGGGGGTCTAGCTACAATAAGATCAATGTGTGTTAGGCCCTAATACAACATAAGGGCCCATATCTCAGACAGTTTTTCAGACAGGAGGTCGGATATGGTTTCAGTCGATTTAGAAGTATAATTACCGTTCTCAAAACACCTCACATTGGGGGTCTAGCTACAACTAGTCACAATGTGTGTTTGGCCCTAATACAACCAAAGGGCCTATATCTCAGATAGTTTTAAAGATAGGAGGTCGGATATGGTTTCGGTCGATTAAGACGTATAAATACCATTTTAAAAACACCTCACAATGGGGGTCTACATACAATTAGTAACAATGTGTGTTTGGCCCTAATACAACCAAAGAGCCCATATCTCAGTCAGTTTTTCAGATAGAAGGTCGGATATGGTTTCGGTCGATATAGACGTATAACCACCATTTTCAAAACACCTCACAGTGGGGGTCTAGCTACAATTAGTCACAATGTGTGTTAGGCCCTAATACATCATAAGGGCCTATATATCTCAGCCAGTTTTAAAAATAGAAGGTCGGAAATTGTTTTTATCGTTTTGGATGTGTGATTTACATTCCAAAAACACCTTATAATGGGGTTCTAGCTACAACTAGTCACAATGTGTGTCACGCCTCAATACAACAATGGACCCCATAGGCCATAACATATCTCACATGAGCATTGAAGATAGATAGGTTCTGTCATCGGAGTTATTATTTGGGTAAATTATATTCAAAATATCACAAAACTGTATTCAAGTTTTTATTATTTAATTTAAAACTTAATGTGTTATTAATTGAACCATCACAATAAAGGAAAGTAGTTTCTAAAACAGATTGTTGTAGCTTCCGTAAGTCTTGACCATTCATTGACTGAACCATGACAAAGTGTTAGTCTTGTTTGTAAACCTACTTGCTACAATAAGAGTCATGTATCTAAAATCAGCCTTGTTCCCGGGCGCTTCGATGTAACCCTCGACCGGCCCATTGTCCTCCTCGCTGACGTTGCTCACAGCCAGACCGCACTCGCCGCTCTGCAGTCCAGCCCCCAGGTAGAGATGCCGGCCGGTGCTGTTAGCAGACTCGGATCCCTGGGCGAAGTCAAGTCTCTTGCCTGGCGGGATGAAGTGGCACTCGTTCAACGGTTCCTGCGCCTTCAACGCGAACCTCGCCTCCCCGCCCTGGAGAACGACGGCCTCCCTCGGTGTCAGGGTGTGAGAGATGGTGCCCCAGCCTGTAACCAGGGAGCAGATATACAACACTCCTATACTGATGTTTGTGTTTTAGTCTATACCAACTCAGTTACAATATATTACTTGCTGATTTTCAGTTTATTTTATTTTACTGTTGGTATTTTAATTTTAATTTTATTATTTTTGAAAGTTTACTTTATGGGCAACGACAAACTCTACAACTAGCTCATATGTGCATACGAGTGATATTATTAAAATTAGCTTTTAAGGGGACATTATATAATAGAAAATTAAAAAATTCCCAAATGTGAACATATCAACATGAAATTGTGGACACACGTACATCAACACGTTAATATAACATGTGAATTGTTTTAAAAGTTTGCGGCCATTTATGATCACATACTGTCTTTTTATACATTTTACCGTTCTTCAAAGGGGCTCAAGTACAATATTTAGAAAGCAAACGATACAAAAATAAAACCATGTATGGTAATTTAAAGCTTATTGCACTGAATGCGTATCCATTAAGTGTGTTGTTAAAATTGCACTTACATTTTCAATTATAAACAACCAATACCTCAGCTTTGAAACTTGGTGTTTTGAACACCTCCGAAAGTAAGAAGAGAATTGTTTAGAAATGAATGATTTTTCTTTCAATTTTTTAAATACGTTCATAATTGCTAAGGTTTAAAACTGATGAGTTGGGTTTACAAATTAAAAATTATGTTCAATATTAAATTTTAAAACAACCTCCCCTTCTCTGTTCGCTATGACGAATGTTTTCACTAAATCGATACGTGTTTAAGTCAGTATTTCCATATCATTACCATTACCATTAGCGTATCTAACACGCTTTTTTGACATTTATTTACCGTTAACTTCATGAATTTTAAAAGCCCTTTCAAAGCCCGGTAAAATTGTACTTAAAGACAGAATGTGCTAAAAAAAAAACATCAAAATATTTGAAACACTAAGTGTAATATTAAAGTGCTGATGTATTCGTGTAGGTAATTTCATGCTGATCGGTTTATATTTGTTAAATTAAAATTTGTATATTATATTATAGACCCTACTGTCCGCTTAGAAGTTTATTTTCTTAAAGGCACTATCCCGGTTTGAAGCGATGGATGATTATGTGATAAAGACCCAATAGAAAATAGGAATAAAGAGAAAATCTCGTAAATCGGTTCAGTGGTTCATTGATTATGAGGGAAAACTTGTTTTCGAGCGAGGTCAATTGTGGCGCGAAAAATACGTCACAGCGGGGCAGGTTTGAATTGTCTACGCGGCCTTCAATGCAACCCTCGCAGCTGCCAGCCCCGCCTTCAGAGGGCAACGTACGGTTTATTCGTTTATTAAGTTATTTTTAGAAAGTGTCAGTCAGTCCATGCTTGTACACTTACTGTGGAATGTGTTCATTCGAACCAATATACACAGTCGAAGAAATTTACCAAAGATGACGGAATAACGTGATCGAGAGTGCGAAGTGCAAAACATTCGAAGTTAGAGCTTGGAACACGAACAGTGCACATGTGGTAATGTGGTGACTGTTATAGACACAGATTTAGTATCAAGAATGTGAATAAATTAAGTAGTAGGCTAAGCATTGACTTTAGAGTGTACAACAATTCATCCATTTTCGAAAAAATAATTTTAGACTTGGACAGTTTAAACACAGTTCGGCAGACGATTTCGTGTTACGCATGCGTGCAGACTGTGATTTACCTCTAAGGGTTTTCGAACAAAATGCGGAGACACTTTGAGTAACAATTATTTGTGAATTGGATGAAGTCTTGAGAGTCATTGGTAAAGACAAGAAGAGGGTAGTTATTCCTCGTGTGTCGCGAGCGCCGTCAAGAATGAGTACCCGGAAGCTAACGGCGTGTATAAGGACCAAGACGTCCGCCCAAGGGGAAGAAGCATTATACTTCGATTTTGAATAGGTATTTGCGTAGTTATAACGGATACATTTTGTGTCTCTTTCATAGACCACCTCATGCACACACAGTTTTAGTAGGTTGGAAATATGTTCTTTTTTTTACCCGTAACCTGTAACCACCATTTATATATTATGCGGTATGCCTTAATATTTTTCGATGCTTGGAAATAAATAAAATACAAGCCCGATCTTTGCACTTTGCTGTTGTACACTGAAAAACAATATACGAACCAGCCATGTTTGTAATTTACTTTAAACGTAATAAAATATGCGACGAGTGAGAGTTTGCTTTGACACGCACTGTCGGACGGTGCTGGCTGCCTTGCCCCGCTGTGACGTCACGGCTGGTGAC
Source organism: Isoperla grammatica (assembly GCA_945910005.1). Taxonomy (NCBI): domain Eukaryota; kingdom Metazoa; phylum Arthropoda; class Insecta; order Plecoptera; family Perlodidae; genus Isoperla; species Isoperla grammatica. The sequence continues at coordinate 12,644,973 of OX246749.1, forward strand.
GTCACAAAAACTTTAAACAGCCTTCCTGCTCAAACGGTTCTACTATTCTCAATAAAATTTGCGCTCGATTTTTTTGATTTTTTTGCCTGATTTATTGAAAGCCACATTTACCAAACCAAAACTAGGGCTTTAAATGTATCTCATGCGGATTATTGTTATTTTCCCTATATCATACAAAGATAAAGTCCAGTTCCAAAAATTAAAAAACCACCCCGAACCGGGAATTTAGCCCTAGTGCTTCTGCATTGGAATCAAGAATAAACTAAACCCACTAGACCAACGAGCCACACAACGCGCTCAAGTGTGTGGAAACAGTGAAACTCACGTTCAGCATAGAGGTCGGCCCAGGCGTAGCTCCATCCACCGTTCTCGGCTCGGACTCGACAAGCGACCATCCATGCCTTAAGGCCCTTCACCTTCAGGGCAACCCCGCAGTCCCCCGCCCCCAGACCCCGGCCGCTGTAGCTGTAGCCGGTGAGCTTAGTGGTCAGATGGGTAGAGTTGGCCTGGGACAGAGACCCCCGACTAAGATCCAGCAGTGGACCTTCCTTGCCATCATGGTCCCGCCACGTGAACTGACACCCGGCCAGGGCTTCGCCCGCAGAGTGAGTGAACGTGACAGTCTGGAGGGCTTGGGATACCCGCACGTAGTCCGACGTCATGTTAAGGTTGTAGGACGCCACCCCTGAGACACAGAACAAACACAATAATCTAGTTTCAGTGCAACTAATAAAACAAGTATGCAGGCATTGAGCTATCTACAAGACGCACCCTATTTCACGGTCTATTAGACAAACATTGGTCATTAGCAAGGTCCGTAAATCCCCTGGCGGGGGCTCGTCAAACTCCCAAGTCAGGTCGTCCCATCAATTTCTACAATGTTAAGAATCACGTTATTTAAATGCGACAGTTATTCAGAAAAACGAATGGATCTGTCAAAACCAATTATGGGTCAAAACTGCATTACATCTAATTGAAATAATTTATTTATACTTGTAGTTCATCTACATTTTTAAGTGAAGTATTCTGAAATCAAATTGAGCATAATAAATTAGTAGATTATAGTAATAAACCAGTTTTTGTAGTGGGCAGGAGAATGGCGATTTTCGTGCCTATGAGAAGACCTTACTTTGAGGTTTACCGAAACTCCGCCAGGGGATCGACGGACCTTGGGTCACTAGCTCCAAACGTTTCGTTTCTACTATGAGTGGACAGACTTTTAACAGGTTATTTTGAAAAAACGGCCTCATCTATAGCTAAGAAATACATAGTGAAAGCCAAGGTGTCCCCATTGATATTTGGATGATGGAGTCTCTCGGTGGTGGAACTGAAAAACTGACAAAGTGAGATATCCATTACAATTTAACTGGGCTGACTGGAAACTGACTGAAGACATTATGTATATAAAAAATAAATAAATTTATAAATAAAACCAATAATTTAAATCCGTTTAGTATTTATTTTTGTTTATTTATTTATTTATTAATTAATTAATTTATATATTTATTTATTTATTTATTTATTTATTTATTTATTTATTTATTAATTTATTTTTTATTTTTTTATTTTTTTATTTATTTGTTTGTTTGTTTGTTTGTTTGTTTGTTTGTTTGTTTGTTTGTTTGTTTGTTTGTTTGTTTGTTTGTTTGTTTGTTTGTTTGTTTGTTTGTTTGTTTGTTTGTTTGTTTGTTTGATTCTTTGTTTATTTATTTATTTATTTATTTATTTGTTCATTCATTCATTCATTCATTCATTCATTCATTCATTCATTCATTCATTCATTCATTCATTCATTCATTCATTCATTCATTCATTCATTCATTCATTCATTCATTCATTCATTCATTCATTCATTCATTCATTCATTCATTCATTCATTCATTCATTCATTCATTCATTCATTCATTCATTCATTCATTCATTCATTCATTCATTCATTCATTCATTCATTCATTCATTCATTCATTCATTCATTCATTCATTCATTCATTCATTCATTCATTCATTCATTCATTCATTCATTCATTCATTCATTCATTCATTCATTCATTCATTCATTCATTCATTCATTCATTCATTCATTCATTCATTCATTCATTCATTCATTCATTCATTCATTCATTCATTCATTCATTCATTCATTCATTCATTCATTCATTCATTCATTCATTCATTCATTCATTCATTCATTCATTCATCATTCATTCATTCATTCATTCATTCATTCATTCATTCATTCATTCATTCATTCATTCATTCATTCATTCATTCATTCATTCATTCATTCATTCATTCATTCATTCATTCATTCATTCATTCATTCATTCATTCATTCATTCATTCATTCATTCATTCATTCATTCATTCATTCATTCATTCATTCATTTATTTATTTATTTATTTATTTATTTATTTATTTATTTATTTATTTATTTATTTATTTATTTATTTATTTATTTATTTATTTATTTATTTATTTATTTATTTATTTATTTATTTATTTATTTATTTATTTATTTATTTATTTATTTATTTATTTATTTATTTATTTATTTATTTATTTATTTATTTATTTATTTATTTATTGTAAAGTCTAAATACAAAATGTGTCCAGTATATCGTATCACAGATATGTATAGTGAATCGTGTTATGCGTCTTCGTGAGAGTTTGCAGAGTAAAAATAATATTACATGAAAAAAATATATTTTTTTAAAAACAACGCTTATATTTAAATGCACTAAAAAGTAAAAAATAAATTTTCGCCCAACAAATTTTTGCCTCACTCGGAAAATAAAAGCGTTGGGCGCTTTCGGTATTGACATAGATTGCAGTATTCTGCTGTTTATGCAGGTAAAAAAGGTATGCGGGGAGGGTTGCGGTTAACAAGCCAGGAGTCATTGTTTAAAATAGCAATTTTTTTAAGTAGTTAAATATTACCATTCCTCAATTACTTCTCGGATATGATCACGGAAAATGGATGTAAAATAAACTTTGAATTTAAAAAATAGCTTGAAACTGTCAATTTTATAGCTGTGGTCTCATCATCATTATAATTTTCAGACTACGCCAACATTGTTAATATTCAAGCTATTTTTAAAATTCAAGATAAATTTATATATAATTTTTTCGTGATTAATCCGTATAACTGTGGAGTATTTGAGGAACTAAAACATTGAACTACCTCAAACATTGCTATTTTAAACAATGACACCTGGCTTGTTGACCGCAACCCTTCCCGCATACCTTGCTCGCAAGAGCTCAGCCGGTACCGAGTGGTAGTGGAAGGTGGAGGGTAAATTATTACATAACCCATGACGACAACACCTTGTACGTTACAGCGAGGGAAGTATACTCGTGGCTTGCTATCGTTTAGTACACAATCCACAGTGCGAGCGTGAAAACAGTTCAATACATATCAGATAACTGTACGCAAACCCTAACACAAAGTGGAATACCCCTACTGTATTTTTTTAATAATTCAACATGCATGTCGTATTATGCCAAACCTTCCTGAATAGTAAATATGATATCGTAAAATATACTGAATATGTTAATTAATAACATGCGTTTTTGTCAATCTACATTCTACCGTATCCATGATACCATTACAAAGTAGTACAAATTCACCGCCGATTCCTTCCTTCATTATTTTATTAAAATCAGACTCAACTTTGATTAATTTCAAGAAAATAGTTTTTAATTTGTTATAATAGTTTTCCAATATTATGACTCTTGTTGCTTCGACCCTCCCAAGGTACTAATTGGCTTATATTTTACGATTTATCGGATCATATTAAAAACAAATATCCTAGAACAATGTTATATGTTGGGCAGCTATCTAGCATTCGATTTCAATTCAATAATAAATGTTTGTAACGTCAAGCAAGTGTTTAGTTCTATATATTCATGTTGTTCATTATAGGCCTATCTTCCCTTCTAAATAAGTACCGTACTCGTATAAGACAATCTGCATATCTATTGATTGAACAATATTGTATTATTTACCACTGCTTTTAATTATTATTTATTAGGTTTCTTTTAGCCAATTATTATAAAGAAGTTAATACCTCTATTTTGAAACTAGTTTCTTTCAAACTGTACAATGCCATGGGCCTAATTTATCGTTGAGAATTGAAAAACGAGCTAAATTATTTGATATAATTTATACAATTCAGATCTATGTAGATTTATACATATTATCATTTTATTCAAAATACTAACCATATGTTAGCTACAAAACAGTTTAAAGTATCTTGTATCCGGCAGGTACATGTAAATGTATCTTGTAGTTGTATCTTTGCGTAGGTACATTTCTAAAAAGGAATCTGTCTGGGTCTAGGTACATTTCCACCAGAGTATCTCAGCTGTATCTATATCTAGGTAGTTTTAAAAAGTATCGAGTGGCAAACACTGCTTATGGGTCTACCGCCATTTTCAAATTTCTGGATACGCCACTGTATATTGCGTGGTGCGTACACGGTGCGAATTGTCAAGAGGGTTGGGGGGGATTTCCCTCTCTGGTAATTTCATCCCTGGCTCTGTTTTACTGAAAGGTATTCCCACCGGGGATGGCTAGATCCCCACCTCTGGATACCCATCTCATTTCATATCATATTAAGTGACTTTATCTCATAACATTCATAAATAATGCGTCAATTTACACCTATATTCCTATACTGGCTCAAATAAATATTCGTGTGAACTAGAACTTAGGATACCCGTACCAAAGACTTTCATTTACGTCGCCAAGAACAAGTTGGTGAATGACAGTTACAACATTAATTTACACTAGGAAAACGCTCTGTTTGACGCGTTGATAAGCGAGCGCGTCCATATCTACGAACTTTGTGGCGAAAAGTTCTCAAAGCTGATAAAAACAACAATTCACAACAATTCAAGAATGCGCATTGCCAAATTTGTCCTAATTTTATAGTTATTATACTTCCCGACATTGTTGGATGCAGTGCAATGTGCGTTGCTAAGAATTTTTGTCGTTATGTTTTCAACACGGTCCGCCACCGTTACTAACAGTTATTGACAGCAATAAAAATGTAATTTCTGCCTCTAATACGCACCGGATCGCGTTACATTAGTATATTCGTGACCGGATCAAAATTTACTACAAGATAGCCACCTCACATTTTGCCGTTACTGCGTTTTAGAAAAATATTTTCGAGTAACTTTCGTTAACTTTGCCAATACTTATCAGATCGCCTTTAGATTAACATATTCGTGACCGGAAAAATCTGTAAAAAATATGGCTTCCTCACATTTTGTCGCCATTTTGTTTTAGAAAAATATTTTGCAGTAACTATGGTGTAACTTTGTAACATTTCAAACGATTTTGCCTCAAAACTATACACCTTCAATCCACATCCAGGCTTGTGAATGGTCCAAATTTCAAATTGATCGGACTTTCCGTTCAACCGCTATCCGCAGACATAAAAAAAAAAACAAAAAAAAAACAGAACGAAGTGCCATAAGAGTCTAATGGAGACGCTCGCTTCGCTCGCTTAATAATATAGGAATAAGTTCAAAAAACTACAAAGAAAATTGGTGAAAGCTTAAAATACGAGAATAAAATATCTTCAAAATAATACCTCACATTGCATCTAAGGCCATCTCGAGGGCAATAATACCTCAAAAAAGTTTGCTTTCGGCGGCTATTGCTTCGCCCAAGACCCCTTTCTACCCACGCCCCTCTACCAAGATGTCAGTTTGCACCCTGTACACACCAAAGGTATTGTCATATTGGCAACTTCTTAAGTATCGTCAAAAACATAACTTGTATAAGATTGTTCAATGAATAAAAACAAGACCTCTTGCTTAAAGAAACAAATAAATAAATAAATAAATAAATAAATAAATAAGAAAATTAAGTAAAATAAGTAAAATAAGTAAAAAGGTAAATAAAGAATAAGTAAAATAAGTAAACAAGTAAACAAGTAAAGAAGTAAATAAAGAATAAGTAAAATAAGTAAACAAGTAAACAAGTCAAATAAGTAAATAAGCAAATAAAGAACAAGTAAAACAAGTAAGCAAGTAAACAAGTAAACAAGTAAATAACTTAATAACTAAAGAACTTTATAAATGAATGAATGATTGAATAAATGAATGAATGAATGAATAAATGAAAAAATGAAAAAATGAATAATAGAACAATAGAATAATAGCATAAATGAATAAATAAAAAAATGAAAAAATGAATAAATAAATAAATAAATAAATAAATGAATGAACGAATAAACGAAAAAATTAATAATAAAACAATAGAATAATAGAATAAATGAATAAATAAATAAATGAATATATGAATAAATGAATAAATAAATGAATAAACGAATAAACAAATAAATGAATTAATAAAAGCCCACTCAGTTAGAACAACTGACTTTCAGTGGGGGGCATTTATAGGTTACAACCTTTAATTATGTGCTTTGTTGAAATGACGGCTCTAAATTCACCGTTTACATATACCGGTACACCAGAACCATATTAATAGATTAAAGTCAAGTTCCAAACTACAGAAACCCATGCCCCGACCGGGGTTTGAACCTTATACCTTCTGCATAACATTACACATGGTAGCGCAGCCCTACACAGAAATTTCCATCAAAATAGATAATTTTGCATTATTATATATTAAACTATCAGGTTCCCGTTATCAACACCTTTTTATTTTTAAAATCGCTTTTCAATCATTAAAGTTATAAAATTATACATAACATATTATGTCTGAGACTTAGAGGGACGTCTATGTATTATATTGATCTCACTGTTGATGATGTAGCCGTTGATGTTGATGATGTGTAGGTATGTAGCCATTACGTACTCATATTTTGGCAACGATGATTATCGAGACAGTGAGTGGTAAAAATCAACTAACAAATAATAAATAAACGAATATTGTAGTTTCAAAATGCCGAAATATTCCTGTACATAAATAAAAATCGTACTCATAGTCGTCTCCACCTCTGGGGGCGCCCGTTGTTGCCAGGTATCAGTTTCCTGCATGTTACTTCCCACATAGAACACACGTACGTAGCAACAACGGGCGCCCCTAGGGGAAGGGGACGACTATGAATACGGACCGTCCATATTCTGGTATCGCGAGTGTATTGTGGTTGATAAATTCAAAAGATCTAGGAATTGCAAAACAGTGCTATTATTAATTAGGTTGCGGTATATAAACCAATTCAGTGACAATCATACAAAAACTATTGTAGTGGTTTTGCATAGTTTTGAAAGAACTTTACATCTAATGGTGTCATTGGGTTCTCTCGAGGTTCAACATTTATTTGTTTACGATCTATCAAAGTCAGGGGACTCCGATGCAGGCATAGGATTATGATCTTATAACAATTGACAATTGTGTGACAACATATGTGTATGTAATGTACATAAATATTTCACATTTCACGAAAAGTTACAAAAAACACATTTCATATATGTTTCTATTGCTACATATAAATAAAAATATGGTTCTTTTACTTACGGCCAATCAGCAACCAGGCGAAGCCCACCAAAGTCAGAAAAACGTAGATGCACATTTCAAGAATAGTACAAAACACCTCAGATAAGATCACAGTGCAGACTGAGAAGGTAGTGAATGTTGGACTGCTAGCCCAGCGTGTATATATAGCAAGGCGTTATCAATTGACCTTTGACTCAAACTGGCTTGGGCAAAACCCGTGGTCCATACTAGATGCAAGACTTACACGTGACTTCCCCCCATCTCTGACGAGATAAGTCATGATAGATCACGTGGAGCTGCAACCCCATAATGTGCAGGCACCCCTCAGAGCCAAGATATCTCCCGACTGGTACCGTAGTACTGTTTTTACCACGAGAACTCTAATATGCATGACTCATACGTGACCTCCCCCCATCTCTGACGAGATAAGTCACAATAGATCACGTGGAGCTGCAACCCCATAATGCGCAGGCACCACTCAGGGTCTTAATGTCTGCCGAGTGGTACCGTTGCACTGTTCCCACCACGATAACTTCAGTATGCATGACTCACACGTGACCTCCCCCCATCTCTGACGAGATAAGTCATAACAGATCACGTGGAGCTGCAACCCCATAATGCGCAGGCACCACTCAGGGTCTTAATGTCTGCCGAGTGGTACCGTTGCACTGTTCCCACCACGATAACTTCAGTATGCATGACTCACACGTGACCTCCCCCCATCTCTGACGAGATAAGTCATAACAGATCACGTGGAGCTGCAACCCCATAATGCGCAGGCACCACTCAGAGCCTAAATATCTCCCGAATGGTATCGTAGCACTGTTCCCGCCACGAGAACTCCAATATGCATGACTCACACGTGACCAGCCCCATCTCTGACGAGATAAGTCATTACAGATCACGCTGAGCTGCAACCCCATATTGCGTAGGAACCACTCAGAGTCTAAATATCTCCCGAATGATGCCTAAGCGCCTCTCTCCCTCAAGTAGAGACACCCAATGCATGACCCGCATCCCTGGACCTCTCCCTTTCACCTTAAGTGATGTCATTTTAGGCCCTGCGACGTCACGCCTACCAAACGGAAGGCCCCAAAAGAACCGCTACTCTGCAGTAATTTACAGCCCGCCCCCCGTACGTAAACCGACGCAACAATCGTCGTCACGATTGATGCGCAACACTAGTCAGCCCTCCATGACAACATTGAAAAAACCAGCAACCAGCTGACTTGCATGCATAGCGCAACTAACTACACATACTACGGACTGCTGACGTAGGTATAAGCTACATTCCGAAACGACAGCTTATCTGAGGGAAACAAAAAAGAATGGACGAAATAACCTAAACTACAATTAACCACTACAATATTAAAATAAAACAATTCAATTAACAATATATTAAAGAACGAAACAAAGATAACACTGTACAAAAATGCCTTACCTATCCTATCATCCAAATTCCAAACCATAAAACATTAATTGACACCACCAACATAAAAAATTATGCATTGAAAACAATAACGTGAATGCAAGTATTATAAGTATGTAAAAATGAGGGGATATTAGAGTAGCATTTATGTAAGTATACCTATGTATGTATGTATGTATGTATGTATGTATTTATGTATGTATGTTTGTATGTATGTATGTATGTATGTATGTATGTATGTATGTATGTATGTATGTATGTATGTATGTATGTATGTATGTATGTATGTATGTATGTATGTATGTATGTATGTATGTATGAATGTATGTATGAATGTATGTATGTATGTATGTATGTATGTATTGTGTACGTGTATGTGTATGTACGAATGTATGTTGATGTATGAATGTATGTTGATGTATGTTTATGTATGTATGTATGTATGTATGTATGTAAGTATGTATGTATGTATGTATGTATGTGTATGTATGAATGTATGTATGTATGTATGTATGTATGTATGTATGTATGTATGTATGTATGTTTGTATGTATGTATGTATGTATGTATGTATGTATGTATGTATGTATGTATGTATCTATGTATGTATGTGTATGTATGTAAGTATATATGTATGTATGTATGTATGTATGTATGTATGTATGTATGTATGTATGTATGTATGTATGTATGTATGTATGTATGTATGTATGTATGTATGTATGTATGTATGTATGTATGTATCGATGAATGTATGTATGTATGTTTGTATGTATGTATGTATGTATGTATGTATGTATGTATGTATGTATGTATGTATGTATGTATGTATGTATGTATGTATGTATCGATGAATGTATGTATGTATGTATGTATGTTTGTATGTATGTATGTATGTATGTATGTATGTATGTATGTATGTATGTATGTATGTATGTATGTATGTGCCCGACGATTGACGAGCGACGATTTTGAATTGTAAGCGTTTGAGTTGAAGCATGCTTAATAAAATGATATATTTATATTAATTTTGACCACGTGACACTGTTTTAATCAAAAACTGCTCCAATATGGCGTATTTAAAAACCTAGAATTTGGTCTTTGTACTTTACAAAGACTACCAGGTTGTTGCAACAGCGTGCATGAAGGGACAGTACATCAGGATCTACTTAGTTACGTGGTGGCCAGTATAGTGTTGCAACAGCGTGCATGAAGGCACAGTACATCAGGATCTATCTAGTTACGTGGTGGCCGGTATAGTGTTGCAACAGCGTGCATAAAGAGACAGTACATCAGGATCTAACAAGTTACGTGGTGGCCAGTATAGTGTTGCAACAGCGTGCATGAAGGCACAGTACATCAGGATCTATCTAGTTACGTGGTGGCCAGTATAGTGTTGCAACAGCGTGCATGAAGAGACAGTTCATCAGGATCTAACAAGTTACGTGGTGGCCAGTATAGTGTTGCAACAGCGTGCATGAAGGCACAGTACATCAGGATCTATCTAGTTACGTGGTGGCCAGTATAGTGTTGCAACAGCGTGCATGAAGGGACAGTAAATCAGGATCTATCTAGTAACGTGGTGGCCAGTAAAGTGTTGCAACAGCGTGCATGAAGGCACAGTACATCAGGATCTATCTAGTTTCGTTGTGGCTAGTATAGTGTTGCAACAGCGGGAATGAAGGGACAGTACATCAGGATCTAACAAGTTACGTGGTGGCCGGTATAGTGTTGCAACAGCGTGCATGAAGGGATAGTACATCAGGATCTATCTAGTAACGTGGTGGCTAGTATAGTGTTGCAACAGCGTGCATGAAGGGACAGTACATCAGGATCTATCTAGTAACGTGGTGGCTAGTATAGTGTTGCAACAGCGTGCATGAAGGCACAGTACATCAGGATCTATCTAGTTACGTGGTGGCCGGTATAGTGTTGCAACAGCGTGCATGAAGGCACAGTACATCAGGATCTATCTAGTTACGTGGTGGCTAGTATAGTGTTGCAACAGCGTGCATGAAGGGACAGTACATCAGCATCTATCTAGTAACGAGGTGGCCGGTATAGTGTTGCAACAGCGTGCATGAAGGCACAGTACATCAGGATCTATCTAGTTACGTGGTGGCTAGTATAGTGTTGCAACAGCGTGCATGAAGGCACAGTACATCAGCATCTATCTAGTAACGAGGTGGCCGGTATAGTGTTGCAACAGCGTGCATGAAGAGACAGTACATCAGGATCTAACAAGTTACGTGGTGGCCAGTATAGTGTTGCAACAGCGTGCATAAAGGGACAGTACATCAGGATCTATCTAGTAACGTGGTGGCCAGTATACTGTTGCAACAGCGTGCATGAAGAGACAGTACATCAGGATCTAACAAGTTACGTGGTGGCCAGTATAGTGTTGCAACAGCGTGCATGTAGGCACAGTACATTAGGATCTATCTAGTTACGTTGAGGCCAGTATAGTGTTGCAACAGCGTGCATGAAGGCACAGTACATCAGGATCTAACTAGTTACGTGGTGGCCAGTATAGTGTTGCAACAGCGTGCATGGAGGGACAGTACATCAGGATCTATCTAGTTACGTGGTGGCCAGTATAGTGTTGCAACAGCATGCATGAAGAGACAGTACATCAGGATCTATCTAGTAACGTTGTGGCCAGTATACTGTTGCAACAGCGTGCATGAAGGGACAGTACATCAGGATCTAACAAGTTACGTGGTGGCTAGTATAGTGTTGAAACAGCGTGCATGAAGGGACAGTACATCAGGATCTATCTAGTTACGTGGTGGCCAGTATAGTGTTGCAACAGCGTGCATGAAGAGACAGTACATCAGGATCTATCTAGTTACGTGGTGGCCAGTATAGTGTTGCAACAGCGTGCATGAAGGCACAGTACATCAGGATCTAACTAGTTACGTGGTGGCCAGTATAGTGTTGCAACAGCGTGCATGAAGAGACAGTACATCAGGATCTATCTAGTTACGTGGTGGCCAGTATAGTGTTGCAACAGCGTGCATGAAGGCACAGAACATCAGGATCTTACTAGTTACGTGGTGGCCAGTATAGTGTTGCAACAGCGTGCATGGAGGGACAGTACATCAGGATCTAACAAGTTACGTGGTGGCTAGTATAGTGTTGCAACAGCGTGCATGAAGAGACAGTACATCAGGATCTAACAAGTTACGTGGTGGCTAGTATAGTGTTGCAACAGCATGCATGAAGAGACAGTACATCAGGATCTATCTAGTTACGTGGTGGCCAGTATAGTGTTGCAACAGCGTGCATGAAGGCACAGTACATCAGGATCTAACTAGTTACGTGGTGGCCAGTATAGTGTTGCAACAGCGTGCATGAAGGCACAGTACATCAGGATCTATCTAGTTACGTTGAGGCCAGTATAGTGTTGCAACAGCGTGCATGAAGGCACAGTACATCAGGATCTAACTAGTTACGTGGTGGCCAGTATAGTGTTGCAACAGCATGCATGAAGAGACAGTACATCAGGATCTATCTAGTTACGTGGTGGTGAGTATAGTGTTGCAACAGCATGCATGAAGAGACAGTACATCAGGATCTATCTAGTTACGTTGAGGCCAGTATAGTGTTGCAACAGCGTGCATGAAGGGACAGTACATCAGGATCTATCTAGTAACGTGGTGGCCAGTATACTGTTGCAACAGCGTGCATGGAGGGACAGTACATTAGGATCTAACTAGTTACGTGGTGGCCAGTATAGTGTTGCAACACCGTGCATGGAGGGACAGTACATTAGGATCTAACTAGTTACGTGGTGGCCAGTATAGTGTTGCAACAGCATGCATGAAGGCACAGTACATCAGGATCTAACTAGTAACGTGGTGGCCAGTATAGTGTTGCAACAGCGTGCATGGAGGGACAGTACATCAGGATCTATCTAGTTACGTGGTGGCCAGTATAGTGTTGCAACAGCATGCATGAAGAGACAGTACATCAGGATCTATCTAGTAACGCGGTGGCCAGTATACTGTTGCAACAGCGTGCATGAAGAGACAGTACATCAGGATCTATCTAGTTACGTGGTGGCCAGTATAGTGTTGCAACAGCGTGCATGAAGGCACAGTACATCAGGATCTAACTAGTTACGTGGTGGCCAGTATAGTGTTGCAACAGCATGCATGAAGAGACAGTACATCAGGATCTAACAAGTTACGTGGTGGCCAGTATAGTGTTGCAACAGCGTGCATGAAGGGACAGTACATCAGGATCTATCTAGTTACGTTGGGGCCAGTATAGTGTTGCAACAGCGTGCATGAAGGGACAGTAGATCAGGATCTATCTAGTTACGTGGTGGCCAGTATAGTGATGCAACAGCGTTCATGAAGGGACAGTTCATCAGGATCTATCTAGTTACGTGGTGGCTAGTATAGTGTTGCAACAGCGTGCATGAAGGGAAAGTACATCAGGATCTATCTAGTTACGTTGTGGCCAGTATAGTGTTGCAACAGCGTGCATGAAGGGACAGTACATCAGGATCTATCTAGTAACGTGGTGGCTAGTATAGTGTTGCAACAGCGTGCATGAAGAGACAGTACATCAGGATCTAACTAGTAACGTGGTGGCTAGTATAGTGTTGCAACAGCGTGCATGAAGGGACAGTACATCAGGATCTAAGTAGTTACGTTGTGGCCAGTATAGTGTTGCAACAGCGTGCATGAAGGGACAGTACATCAGGATCTATCTAGAAACGTTGTGGCCAGTATAGTGTTTCAACAGCGTGCATGAAGGGACAGAACATCAGGATCTATCTAGTTACGTAGTGGCCAGTATAGTGTTGCAACAGCGTGCATGAAGGGACAGTACATCAGGATCTATCTAGTTACGTAGTGGCCAGTATAGTGTTTCAACAGCGTGCATGAAGGGACAGAACATCAGGATCTATCTAGTTACGTAGTGGCCAGTATAGTGTTGCAACAGCGTGCATGAAGGGACAGTACATCAGGATCTATCTAGTTACGTAGTGGCCAGTATAGTGTTGCAACAGCGGGCATGAAGGGACAGTACATCAGGATCTATCTAGTAACGTTGTGGCCAGTATAGTGTTGCAACAGCGGGCATGAAGGGACAGTACATCAGGATCTATCTAGTTACGTGGAGGCTAGTATAGTGTTGCAACAGCGTGCATGAAGGGACAGTACATCAGGATCTATCTAGTAACGTTGTGGCCAGTATAGTGTTGCAACAGCGGGCATGAAGGGACAGTACATCAGGATCTATCTAGTTACGTGGAGGCTAGTATAGTGTTGCAACAGCGTGCATGAAGGGACAGTACATCAGGATCTATCTAGTTACGTGGTGGCTAGTATAGTGTTGCAACAGCGGGCATGAAGGGACAGTACATCAGGATCTATCTAGTTACGTAGTGGCCAGTATAGTGTTGCAACAGCGTGCATGAAGGGACAGTACATCAGGATCTATCTAGTTACGTGGTGGCCAGTCAAGTGCTGCAACAGCGTGCATGAAGGGACAGTACATCAGGATTTATCTAGTTACGTTGTGGCCAGTATAGTGTTGCAACAGCGTGCATGAAGGGACAGTATAAGGGACCTATCTAGTAACGAGGTGGCCAGTATAGTGTTGCAACAGCGTGCATGAAGGGATAGTACATCAGGATCCAACAAGTTACGTGGTGGCCAGTATAGTGTTGCAGCAGCGTGCATGAAGGGATAGTACATCAGGATCTAACTAGTTTAACGTTGTGGCCAGTATAGTGTTGCAACAGCGTGCATGAAAGGACAGTACATCAGGATCTAACTACTAATATTGTGGCCAGTATAGTGTTGCAACAGCGTGCATGAAGGGACAGTACATCAGGATCCAACAAGTTAACTGGTGGCCAGTATAGTGTTGCAACAGCGTGCATGAAGGGACAGTACATCAGGATCTAACTAGTACCGTTGTGGACAGTATAGTGTTGCAAAAGCGTGCATAAAGGGACGGTACATCAGGATCTAAATAGTTCCGTGGTGGCCAGTATAGTGTTGCAACAGCGTGCATGAAGGGACAGTACATCCGGATCTAAATAGTTACGTGGTGGCTAGTATAGTGTTGCAACAGCGTGCATGAAGGGACAGTACATAAGGATCTATCTAGTTACGTGGTGGTCAGTATAGTGTTGCAACAGCGTGCATTAAGGGACAGTACATCAGGATCTATCTAGTTACGTGGTGGTCAGTATAGTGTTGCAACAGCGGGCATGAAGGGACAGTATATCAGGATCTATCTAGTTACGTGGTGGTCAGTATAGTGTTGCAACAGCGTGCATTAAGGGACAGTACATCAGGATCTAACTAGTTACGTGGTGGCCAGTATAGTGTTGCAACAGCGTGCATGGAGCGACAGTACATCAGGATCTATCTAGTAACGTTGTGGCCAGTATAGTGTTGCAACAGCGTGCATAAAGGGACGGTACATCAGGATCTAAATAGTTACGTGGTGGCCAGTATAGTGTTGCAACAGCGTGCATGAAGGGACAGTATATCAGGATCTATCTAGTTACGTGGTGGCCAGTATGGTCTTGCAACAGCGTGCATGAAGGGACAGTACATCAGGATCTATCTAGTTACGTGGTGGCCAGTATAGTGTTGCAACAGCGTGCATGAAGGGACAGTACATCAGGATCTATCTAGTTACGTGGTGGCTAGTATAGTGTTGCAACAGCGTGCATGCAGGGACAGTACATCAGGATCTATCTAGTTACGTGGTGGCCAGTATAGTGTTGCAACAGCGTGCATGAAGGGACAGTACATCAGGATCTAACTAGTTACGTGGTGGCCAGTCTAGTGTTGCAACAGCGTGCATGAAGGGACAGTACATCAGGATCTAACTAGTTACGTGGTGGCCAGTATAGTGTTGCAACAGCGTGTATGAAGGGACAGTACATCAGGATCAATCTAGTTACGTGGTGGCCAGTATAGTGTTGCAACAGCGTGCATGAAGGGACAGTACATCAGGATCTATCTAGTTACGTGGTGGCTAGTATAGTGTTGCAACAGCGTGCATGAAGGGACAGTACATCAGGATCTATCTAGTTACGTGGTGGCCAGTATAGTGTTGCAACAGCGTGCATGAAGGGACAGTACATCAGGATCTAAGTAGTTACGTTGTGGCCAGTAAAGTGTGCCAACAGCGTGCATGAAGGGACAGTACATCAGGATCTAACTAGTTACGTGGTGGCCAGTATAGTGTTGCAACAGCGTGCATGAAGGGACAGTACATCAGGATCTAACTAGTTACGTGGTGGCCAGTATAGTGTTGCAACAGCGTGCATGAAGGGACAGTACATCAGGATCTAACTAGTTACGTGGTGGCCAGTCTAGTGTTGCAACAGCGTGCATGAAGGGACAGTACATCAGGATCTAACTAGTTACGTGGTGGCCAGTATAGTGTTGCAACAGCGTGCATGAAGGGACAGTACATCAGGATCTAACTAGTTACGTGGTGGCCAGTCTAGTGTTGCAACAGCGTGCATGAAGGGACAGTACATCAGGATCTATCTAGTAACGTGGTAGCCAGTATAGTGTTGCAACAGCGTGCATGAAGGGACAGTACATCAGGATCTAACTAGTTACGTGGTGGCCAGTCTAGTGTTGCAACAGCGTGCATGAAGGGATAGTACATCAGTTTCTTACTAGTAACGTTGTGGCCTATAGTGTTGCAAAAGCGTGCATCCAGGGACAGTACATCAGTATCTAACTAGTTACATTGTGGCCAGTATAGTGTTGCAACAGCGTGCATGCAGGGACAGAACATCAGGATCTAACTAGTTACGTGGTGGCTAGTATAGTGTTGCAACAGCGTGCATGAAGGGACAGTACATCAGGATCTAACTAGTTACGTTGAGGCCAGTATAGTGTTGCAACAGCGTGCATGAAGGGACAGTACATCAGGATCTATCTAGTTACGTTGGGGCCAGTATAGTGTTGCAACAGCGTGCATGAAGGGACAGTAGATCAGGATCTAACTAGTTACGTGGTGGCCAGTATAGTGTTGCAACACCGTGCATGAAGGGACAGTACATCAGGATCTAACTAGTTACGTGGTGGCTAGTATAGTGTTTATGTCCTTGTAATGTGGTTGCGTGTCTCTGCTTTTATCGGTTACCAAGCGGTCACAGCATTGACCCCTTGACCTCTGTATGTGGTATTTCCATCAGCTCACTTGTGTCATCAGCTTGCGTCGTATAAGCTCAGCGATAAGTGGCAACAACACATGAAGCTGATAATATACTTATCTTCTATGGACTTTCCGTAGTGTTCGCTTACCTCTTTTTTTTGCCATCTGTATATAGACACTCTGCCATGTGTATATAGACACTGCCATGTGTACATAAACACTCTGCCATGTGTATATAGAGACTCTGCCATGTGTACATAGACACTCTGCCATGTTATATAGACACTCTGCCATGTGTATAAAGACTCTCTGCCATGTGTACATAGACACTCTGCCATGTGTATATAGACACTCTGCCATGTGTACATAGACACTCTGCCATGTGTATATAGACACTCTGCCATGTGTACATAGACACTCTGCCATGTGTACATAGACATTGCCATGTGTACATAGACACTCTGCCATGTGTACATAGACACTCTGCCATGTGTACATAGACACTCTGCCATGTGTATATAGACACTCTGCCATGTGTACATAGACACTCTGCCATGTGTACATAGACACTCGATTCGATTCACAAAGTTTTCCACGGCCAATTCACTTATGCTGGAATTTAATCTTATAAATAGCCCTTGGTCAGTCCCTCAGGTCCGTCCATACTTGATGCATCGCTCCCTCTCCCCATAGCCCTTGGACATTCCCTTAGGTATGTCCGTACTTGATGCAATGCTCCCCCTCCCCATATTCTTTGGACATTCCATTAAGAATGTCCGTACTTGATGCATTGCTCCCCCTCCCCACAGCCCTTGGACATTCCCTTAGGTATGTCCGTACTTGATGCATTGCTCCCCCTCCCCGCAGCCCTTGGACATTCCCTCAGGTCTGTCCATACTTGATGCATCGCTCCCCCTCCCCATAGCCCTTGGACATTCCCTCAGGTATGTCCGTACTTGATGCATTGCTCCCCCTCCCCATAGCCCTTGGACATTCCCTCAGGTCTGTCCATACTTGATGCATCGCTCCCCCTCCCCATAGCCCTTGGACATTCCCTCAGGTATGTCCGTACTTGATGCATTGCTCCCCCTCCCCACAGCCCTTGGACATTCTCTCAGGTCTGTCCATACTTGATGTTTCGCTCCCCCTCCCCATAGTTTGGACATTCCCTCAGGTATGTCCGTACTTAATGAATTGCTCTTCCTCCCCATAGCCCTTGGACATTCCCTTAGGTATGTCCGTACTTGATGCATAACTCTCCCTCCCCATAGCCGTTGGACAATCCCTTAGGTTTGTCCGTACTTGATGCATCCCTCCCCCTCCCCATAGCCCTTGGACATTTCCTTAGGTATGTCCGTACTTGATGCATTGCTCCCCCTTCCATAGCCCTTGGACATTCCCTTAGGTATGTCCGTACTTAATGCATGGCTCCCCCTCCCTATAGATTTTGGACATTCCCTCAGGTATGTCCTTACTTGATGCATCCCTCCCCCTCCCCACAGCCCTTTGGCATTCCCTAAGGAATGTCCGTACTTAATGCATTGCTCCCCCTCCCTATAGCCCTTGACATTCCCTCAGGTATGTCCGTACTTAATGCATGGCTCCCCCTCCCCTTAGCCCTTGGACATTCCCTCAGGTCTGTCCGTACTTAATGAATAGCTCTCCTTCCCAAAGCCCTTGGACATTCCCTCAGGTCTGTCCGTACTTAATGTATCCCTCCCCATAGCCCTTGGACATTCCCTCAGTTCTGTCGTACTAAATGCGTCGCTCACCCTCCCCTTAGCCCTTGGACATTCCCTCAGGTCTGTCCGTACTTAATGAATAGCTCTCCTTCCCATAGCCCTTGGACATTCCCTCAGGTTTGTCCGTACTTAATGCATCGCCCCCCCTACTCATTGATCTTGGACATTCCCTCAGATCTGTCAATGCTAATGCATCGCTCCCCCTCCTTATAGGCTTTGGACATTCCCTCAGGTCTGTCAGTACTTAATGCATCGCTCCCTTTTCCCCATAGCCCTTGGACATTCCCTCAGGTCAATCCGGTCTTAATGCAAAATAGGAAATGTATTGTTGTTACGTCTATTATAATAATATATAGTACCTTGTTCAGTTTCAGAAGGAATATTATGTTGAGGTATAGTTCCTAGTTTACTCTTCTGAAAACTGAAAGGCTTGGTTCTAGTAACTAATAATATCTACTTTATTATTTTTTTATTATTTTGAAACGTAACACAATTTTTGTATTGGAAATAATACTGTTTACCTAGTTAGATTATGCTTTTTATTGCTATTCGTTATATCAAGCTGTTCAAAGCTATTCGTTATATCAAGCTGTGCATTGCTACTCGTTAGATCAAGCTGTTCATTGCTTTTCGTTAGATTAAGCTGTTCAAAGCTATTCGTTAAATCAAGCTGTTCATTGCAATTCGTTATATTAAGTTATTCATTGCTATTTGTTAGATCAAGCTATTCATTGCTATTCGTTAGCTGAAGCTATTCATTGCTATTCGTTAGATTAAGCTTTTCATTGATATTCGTTGAATCAAGCTATTCATTGCTATTCGTTAGATCAAGCTATTCATTGCTATTCGTTAGATCAAGCTATTCATTGCTATTCGTTAGATCAAGCTATTCATTGCTATTCGTTAGATCAAGCTATTCATTGCTATTCGTTTGATCAAGCTATTCATTGCTATTCGTTAGATTAAGCTTTTCATTGATATTCGTTGGATCAAGTCATTCATTGCTATTCGTTAGATCAAGCTGATCATTGCTATTCGTTTGATCAAGTTTTAGCTATTCATTGATATTTTTGGATCAAGTTATTCATTGCTATTCGTTAGATCAAGCTTTAGCTATTCATTGATATTTGTTGGATCAAGTTATTCATTGCTATTTGTTGGATCAAGCTATTCATTGCTATTCGTTAGATCAAGCTATTTATTGCTATTCGTTAGATCAAGCTATTCATTGCTATTCGTTTGATCAAGTTATTCTATGCTATTCGTTATATCAAGCTTTTCATTGCTATTCGTTATATCAAACTGTTCATTGCTATTCGTTATATTAAGCTTTTCATTGCTATTCGTTATATCAAGCTGTTCATTGCTATTCGTTGTTCAAGCTATTCATTGCTATTCGTTATATTAAGCTGTTCATTGCTATTTGTTATATCAAGCTATTCATTGCTATTCGTTAGATCAAGTTTTTCATTGCTATTCGTTAGATCAAGCTGTTTATTGCTATTCGTTAGATCAAGTTATTCATTGCTATTCGTTATATCAAGCTTTTCATTGCTATTCGTTATATCAAGCTGTTCATTGCTATTCGTTATATCAAGCTATTTATTGCTATTCGTTATATTAAGCTGTTCATTGCTATTCGTTATATCAAGCTATTCATTGCTATTCGTTAGATCAAGTTTTTCATTGCTATTCGTTATATCAAGCTGTTCATTGCTATTCGTTTTATCAAGCTGTTCATTGCTATTCGTTATATCAAGCTATTCATTGCTATTCGTTATATTAGTCTGTTCATTGCTATTCGTTATATCAAGCTATTCATTGCTATTCGTTAGATCAAGTTTTTCATTGCTATTCGTTAGATCAAGCTATTCATTGCTATTCGTTAGATCAAGCTGTTCATTGCTATTCGTTAGATCAAGCTATTCATTGCTATTCGTTAGATCAAGCTATTCATTGCTATTCGTTAGTTCAAGCTATACAACAACAGGCCAAGTAATTGGTATTTGATATCCAATATCATACAATTTTGATGTATTTTTGTATTAATGCAATTTTGATATGAACGTACAATGAAGTTGTAAAATCATACAATGTATTGTGAAAATAGCAAACCTGCTAATAATAAAGATACTACTAGTACCAGCTCACCGTAGTTAAAATAACATTAACAATATATGTTCTGGTTTACTCAGTGTGATATATTCTCACATTTTCTTTCATCCACCACCACCACCCACCCAACTTAGGTG